>JAEQBH010004985.1:0-210253 GCA_016808115.1 Tetrastigma voinierianum | reverse complement strand
AATTATGAAAAAAAAAAAGAAAATGAATGAAGGAGAGCACGCAGTTGAGAAATGGAAATGATTTCTCCCATTGATAATTATGGATTCTCAAAAGGGGAGAAAAGGACGAAGGAAGAGAAAATGAAGAGAAGTAAAAATGGAAATGAGATGAGAAAAGAAAAAGGAAAAGAAAGCAAAAGGAAGAAAAGAAAGGAAGGAAAAGAAAGGAAAGAATGCGCCAGGAAAAGGAAGAAAAATGAGAAGGAGGAAAAGGGAAAAGGAGGATTTTCGGGTTTCGGAGGCGATCGACGTTCGAAAGGGTCGAAGACAAGTTGGTGCGCGAGTGAGATCTACGTGTGGACACCCAGCGAAGTTAGATTTCGACAAACTCAGAGAGGGTAGGATATTTCCTACTTGGTTTACTTTAACTAAAGGCTTTATAATGGTAGGGGTTGTTTGTGGGAGCCGTATAAATTTAGTTGGCTGGAATTTAAGGGTATGGATTGTATGACCCGGTTTCACCACAGATCCTTGGCTGACAGGAGTTAGGAGTTTAATTAAGCGAAAGTTTCTATGGTTGTTGATGTGATGATAAGGATTGGAACCAAAATGGTTCATGTTTGAAAGACGATGGTACCACATTGAATAGTCCTAATTTTGAGACCTTGATGTGATTAGCAAGCATGAATAACATGCTAAGTGTGAAAAAATGTGATGTTGATGCATGCTATTTGATGTATTAACATGGTTGCATGGAAGTAGATTATATGTATAAATTATAATTATCCATGGCTTATGGTGTTTTCATGTAGTGCTCATTCATGCATGTAACATGAGGAAAATGCATTGACATCATGCATTTCATATGCGATCGTCAGCGTCGGTCGGGTGTGGAGTGCGGGGTAAAGTTTATTCGTAGTGTTGGTGAATGGGTCGTGACTTCGGGAAAAATGGAATGAAGTCAGGTAAATTCCGCAGTGTGTAAATGATAAATTACATGTTTGGGCGGAGCAAGTTGGGGTAGATCCTCCCCGGGGTGAAAGTCCCGAATGTTATTCACGGTTAGGCGTGAATAAACGTAAGTTCGTGAAAATGTTGAAAAGGCGTCTTTCTGACGTCTACGGTGTAAACACGGAAATCCGTGGCGCAAAATAAAGAGAAAAAGAATCAAAATCGGTTTTGACTAAATAAATTGGAGGTTCCGATGGTTTAGTCAGGGTGTGTAACTAGTTTTATTTCACATTTGGCATTCCAGGTGTGAGGGAGTCGGTTGGGACTCAGGTGGTGAGCATGAGGGGTCGCCTCTCATGCATGATATTGACATTTCATATAATAGTGAATAATTGTATGGAATGTGATTGATTCATTTATATATCTTAGTGCGTATGCATTTAGGTGAGGAGTATGCTTGTGGGAAAACTTCTCTTGGGCTTTGCTCACCGGTCGTGGGACCTTTCGGTGCCGGGGACTATCCGGGAGGCGGTGAGTAAATTATCTTTTGAGAAGAAAGCTAGAAATGTGGCTTTAAGTAAATATTTTGTAAATATGTATAAATCTTTTGTAGAGCAAACATGAAAACTATGAGAATATAGTTGAGATATTTGTTTATGAGTATGGATGTATAGGCCACAAATGTGGCTATTTTACTCATGTGTTATTGTCTCGTAATACGAGACATATAATTCCAGCAGTTGGTGGTCTGGACCTTTGGAAAATGGAGGCGTCACGAAAATAAGGAGGTATTCCCCGATATCATCCTTATCACGAAGCGGTTATACCTGAGAAACAAATCCCCCTTTCATAATAGAGCCAACCTCTCCTACCTTTAAGGGAAGAAATCGTCCACCCTCCGGAAAAGTTGGATCTCTATCTCCTCGCTTAAAAGAAAGCAGTCGGACAGAGAGATCGCATTCCCAATCGAAGGAACACTTTTTTTTTACTCTCGTTTTCCCAAAAGAGGGTAACTTTGCCATCGGAGGGGCGACGGATCACCCCCGTCGTCCTCGTGTTTATTTTGTAGGTTACTATTAGGTTGCTGTCAACTGGTGAATGCTACGACGATTCGCTGGTTCTCAGAATTCAAGTGACTACAAATATGTTTGGGATATCCACTCTTAACGTGAGGATCTTCACTAGTGCCGTATGTGGGACAAACCATTCCCTCTTAAAAAAAAAAAAAAGGAAACAAAAATTTGAGACAGAATTTGATCAGTATGTCGGATAACCTGGGCGTACAAGTCCACTTGTCAACACTAGGATTGCGTTAGAATGAAAATGGAGAGTCGGTGAGGTAGAATGCGTAGGGAGCTCGGCAGGCTCATTGAAAACAAAGCGGTGCAGTGTTAGCGAATGAAGAATTGCGATGACCGTGACACAGGTGACGCAGTTAGTAGCGATGTCTGCTGGGCGGTCGACGCTACGTTCGCAGCCACGGACTCCATCATTGAGACCGAGGCCACTGCCGCCAAGTTAATAGACAAGATGAAATATGTTGAACGTCTCAACGATGATAATAGTAACTCACCTGATATGAACTGGCCCAGGATCAATACAAACATCGCTCGATCGTGAAGAAACAACTCTTTTCCCACAACCTGGCTTTGCAAGTTCTTAGTGATACAACATCTTCCCCGTTCACGAGGACGATCCTATCCCAAGAGCCACCCCCAGGCTTTTCCATGCCAAAGTTTCAAATGTTTGACGGGTAAAGAGACCCGTTTAATCACCTAATGCACTTCAGATAGATGATGACCTGACAATGCAAGAACGACCCACTATTATGCAAGGTGTTCCCCTCGAGCCTTAGTGGACCCACACTTGCATGGTTCCACTTACTACCTTTAGGGTTTGTAGCGTCATTCCACGAGCTCTCATAATCATTCATGACAAGGTTCTTGTACTTTGTTAGGCAGAAGCGAAGCGTGGCGGACCATAATGGAAGCGAGATCTGAGGAGCTTTATGAACGTTTCGGATAATCCTGGCCCAGGCCGTCAGCATGGACTCCATAATGCAGGTTGTGAAAAAAGCATTAAGGTCCGGTTCGTAGTTTTTCAATTCAATCTCCTTGAAACCACCGATGTCAATTGACGAATTTTTTGAATGGGTAAACAAGTATTCTACTTATGAAGATGACTTACCTGCGACATCTAAACTTGTGATGGCAATCGGCGATGGAACCATGAAAGTGCAGTCGGACCTCCTCCTAGCACCTGCAGTGCGCCATGATAATCACTTAGTTCAGCTCTGGACGGGGGAACTCGAGTCTGACAACGAGGAAGAAAGGACCGCCAGCGGACGGGGAAATGAGGTAAGGATTCATTGCCGCTAGAGAAGATCCTCCGAGTGGCGGTAAAGGCCAAAGTTCAAATGGCCAACCGTTGCGAGGAGACCCGGCGGATGAGCGAGACATGGGAAGTGTGACTATCCACACGAGAGATCATGGGCCTGACAGAGCGGTCTTGCAGTTCTTTGCTACCTTTTGGAGTCAATGGTGTGAGCCGGGAGGCTCAAGGAATTCATGCAACGAGAAAATCGACGGGATGAGGAGAAAGAATCCCAAACCCCGGATAGCCCTCTCCCCATCATTGTAGTGATCTTACCCGACAAGAACCGATGTCAAGAGGCCTTGTGGCGGCTGTTTAATATTCGTTCACGACGGCTAGCACTCGTCCTATAGATGGGATGATATCTTTCAAGCCAGGGACAACGAAGAGTGGGCCACCCGCGAAAGGCAGCCCTTGTGCTTGCCCTGGAAATGGGGAGCTTTATAGTGAGGCGAGTGCTAGTTAACACCGGAAGTGCAATTGACATAATGCCTCAGTCGATTTTAGTACATATTGGATATTAGGTGTCGACGTTACAAGCGTCGAGCGGCATCCTCACCAGATTCAATGGATCATGAACGACCTCATTGGGCGAGATCACCCTCCATGTGACGGTTGGTCCTATTACCATTTTTTTTCCTCTTTTGTGTGATCAAGGACCATGCCCGTTCAACGTCATCCTAGGAATAGCCTGGATACATGCCATGAAGGTTGTTCCTTCCACTTATCATCATACTTTGAGCTTCCTAACGCCGCATGGGCAGGTAAATTTGAAAAGCGACTGGGAGACAGCCCGCCTATGCGTCACCTTGGAGGCAGACAAGGGTAAAGCCTCCAAATAGAAATCATAGAGAGAGGCCCACGAAGATGAGTCCCATGTGGCGGAGCCTCTCAAGGAGTACAAGCTACAGGAAGAGCGAATGGTTTTCTTGGGGGCAAGCTTGTCAAATGAAGAAGTAGAGGGCATCCTCGCTACGATAAAGGACAACGCTGACGTTGTCGCTTGGGAGCACAAGGACATGGTTGGAATAGACCCTTGCATTGCCCAACATCACTTGTGCATTCGAGAAGGGAGCTATCCCATGAAATAGAAATTGCGACGTATTCATCTCGAGAGGAGTAGCATAGTTAAAATTGAAGTGGATAAGCTCCTAGTGACGAGGTTCATTGGTGAAGTGCAATATCCTAAGTGGTTGGCAAACATAGTGGTGGTTTCTAAGAAGAACGATAAGCGGCGCATATGTGTTGACTATTCAGATCTCAACGAAGCATGCCCAAGTAATAGCTTCCCACTATCGAGAATTGATCATATCGTGGATGCCACGACCAGGAATGAGCTCCTCTTTTTCATGGACGCTTATTCGAGGTATAATCAGATCCCCATGTTCCTACCAAACGCGATGAAAACAACATTCATCACTATAGAGGGTATGTTTTACTACAAGGTAATGTCGTTTGGGCTGAAGAATGCTTGAGCAACGTATCAAAGAATCATGACCAAGATATTTCAGCCGCTTTTAGGAAAAACAATGGAAGCATACATCGACGATATGCTCGTCAAGTCGTCGAAAAAGGATAAGCATACTTCCCACCTTTAAGAAGCCTTCATTTTGATGAGACAACACCGCCTGAAACTCAACCCCGCAAAGTGTGCCTTCGGGGTCAGTTCAGGGAAATTCTTAAGCCACCTTGTCACTAAGCGAGGGATTGAAGTGTGCCCTACTTGAGGTCTCGCCTTGGTCCGATCCAGGAACAAACACCGGCGCTCCAATCAGCCGGTCGAGGTATTGGCGGGTAAGTTGGCGGTCATCGTTTCATCTTTAGGTCATCCGATATATTGCGACCAGTCTTCCTGGCATTTAAAAGAGCAAAGAGCAGGAGGTGGGATGCCGAGTGCGATCGCGCTTTGGAAGGAATAAAGTCTTACTTCTCGTCCCTGCCCTTTTTGAGCCAGCCAACACTAGGAGAAGAACTTTTCCTATATCTTGTCGCCTCCCAGATAGTAGTGAGCGTAGTTCTAGTCAAAGCCGAAGAGAGCGGAGAGCACATACCAATAAACTTCACTAGAAAAATGTTGATTCTTGGAGGTGAGTCCGTTATAAGCGGCTTAGAAGTGGCATTCTCCTCCCAGAATAGCGGCGAAAAAGTTAAGACCTTATTTTCAAGCACATCAAATCACCGTCCTCACCACTTACCCAATAAAGGCGTTGTTACAGAAGCCCGATCTATCCGGGCGACTTCTGAAATGGGTAGTTGAGCTTAGTGAATCTGAGGATCAGCTATAAATTTCAGAATGACAATCAAAGCCCAGAGCTCGTAGACTTCATCCTAGAAACTAGGTCTTGCACCACCATATGGGGCGGTCGAAGGATTATGGAGTTGAAAGCAGGGCCAGTCGTCCGCGAGGAAAATAAGAGCATGGTAGGGATAGTCTTGTAGTCACCCTACTTGACATCGTAATATCATAGGCGGGTGCGATTTTCCTTCTAAGGCACATAATGACAGTGGAGTATGAAAGCATTAGTCCTTGGGCTCAAGTTGCCCCTATCCATGTCCGAGAAAGATCTCGAGGCCTTTAGCGACTCCCTGCTTGTTGTGTTACAGGTTAACAGCCACTATGAAACAAAGGATAATAGGATGGCAAGCTACTTATCTCTCGTAAAGGAGTTAGTGGCGAAATTTCAAGCTTTCAAGATAACTCAGATTCATAGAAATGAGAACGAGCTAGCGGACTTCGTCGCTAGTTTTGCTTCGACAACCCCAACTTACCCATGAAATATAAAGCTCAAGATACTCGACCGACCATCTGTTTTGTCAGCTGTTGCCTCCATGGTTTAGGCGAATGATGTAAAGTCATGGGCGACCCCCATCCTTCGCTATCTGAAGGACAGCCACCTCCCAGACGACAAGAAAGAAAAGTATAAGATCAAGAAACGTTTCGCAAGATGCACCTTGATAAACGGAGAGTTATATAGGAGGATGTATATCGGCCCATACCTGCGCTGCTTGGAGTCGCATCAGGCAAAAAATGTTATATCAAGAAATCCATGGAGGGACTTGTGGTTCCCACATTAGCGGATAGAGCTTGGCAAATAGGATCCGAACTCAGGGATATTGTTGTCCCACTCTAAGAAAAGATGTCGAGGCATACACCAAGGCCTACAAGCGCTTCAGTGACATTATTCATGTCCCATCATGGAGCCTTAACTCGACAATCAGTCCTTGTTCATTTTCCGTTTGGAGCCATGACATAAGTCGAACTTCCTCCGACCTGAAAAGAAGTTTTTGTTAGTAGCTAGGTACTTTACAAAATGGGCGAGAAGCAGAAACGTCGCTTAGATCAAAGCCCATCGAATCTTGCGGTTCGAAGCTTGTCCTTATCTATCTCATCTTGGATACTTGATCCCGATTTGTTAGTGGCTTTCAAATTCTCTGCAATACGACATAAGGAATACCTTATCGTCCCCAGATTATCCTGATCGGCGAACAATAAATCATAGACAAACCCTTTTGTCATATCTAAAAAAAAGCGAGTTGACTCACAGCGGGCAAGCGAGCGAAAAGTTCGACCGAGTTCTCACGGGCACATCGGGCTGACCCCACGGAGGCGGCCGGAAACCCCTTTCTCTCTCGCACTTGGTATGGAGGCAGTAATACCAGTCAAAGCTGGTATCAACTCGATCCGGAACCACGACGAGAAAACAATTCTCGAAACATTAGACGACCTAGAGGAACGAAGGGAGTGTGCCTCCATCCGTGTTCTTTGCTTACGGCCAGCGGGCAATTCGATAGAGAAATAAAGTGGGAAGGAGTGTTAGAAACGAGAGACCTAGTCTCACGAAGAACATTTTTTGAAGAAAAGCTGAAGCCAAACTGGGAAGGGTCGTTCCGCGTTGTGTTGCATAAACGACGGGCTTGCTAGGAACACCGGAAATGGATGGCGAGCTACATCCAGCGGAATGTACTTACATTAAAAAGTATTATTAGTAATGAAAGAACAAACGCTTTCCAGGTTATTCTTGTCGAAGCGACAACCCAGCAGGAACGCGGCCTAGGCAAGGGTCACGAACTTTATTAAAGATTGCGAAAGTAGCAACCGCCAATGGAACACCCGAGATGAAGGGTCCGCGAACCCGTTAAAAGCGCAAGGCGGCCCGACACACTACAAGGCACACCACGGGTGAAGAGGTCACAAACCCATTAAGGCACACTCAGGCCGAAAGGTCATGAACCATTAAAAACATCAAAGCGAAACCACGATGGCACATCGCGACAACGGGTAAAGAACATCTGGCGAATGGGTGCTTGATGGCACAAAGTCATCTCTTTTGATCCATTTTACATTTTGTTTTTCGATTCAAATTGAATATTTAATATCTGAGTGTAAGAAACTCACCCGATTTGTCATTAAGCGGGAAGGAAGCGAGAAAGAAGAAAAATCGGTAAAAAATGCAAAAATAGAGTGGATAAAAATGCGGTCGAATGGCGGAGCGAGAGAAATGAAAGCAAGCTGGTGGAGTCATTGATGCGGAGTTATTAGATGCACAGTCGATTCTGGAAGTCGTGACATCAGGAAATTGAAGAGGAATTTGATCTGCGGTCGCGACGGGGAACCTGATCTAAGCGGTTGAAGAAGGGCGAAATTAAAAGAGTGATGTCATGACGAAACTATTAAATCGCGACATCATCAACAACCATTGCAACCCTCTGTGACATAAGGTCATGTGTGACAAGAAAGGCGATGTCGCGACACAGAACAAGCGGATTTATTCTGAGGCGAGATAATCTTGAAGTCGTGACATCGAAGTCGTGAAGGCTTGAAGCTAGCAGAGGTTGATGTCACGACATCGGGGACACCAGTTCGAGGAAAGCGATGCCGAGGGTGTGTCGCGACATCACAAGCGATCAAGCGAAACGCAGGGCATAAGATTGGTCGTGACAACTGAGCGACAGTTCATAGGAAGCGAACTTTTAAGTCGATGTCGCGACATGAGTTCGATCTTCGCGACAAAGGCGAGTCCTTGGAGCCGGTAACGGGCGGCTACTCACGAAATCCTGACGGGTTATATTGGGATTAGGGCCCAGCGGAAAACCCTAAATCTGTGACTACCCGAATAGTAAAGCAAGTCGAAGGCGCATCAAGAGAGATCTGGGTAGCTAGGCTTCATACTATTTTCTTTTCTTTTCTTTTCTTTTCTTTTCTTTTCTTTATTTTAGACGGATGTTTTGTCTAGTTTTTTTTTTTTTTTGTTTTATTATTATTTTTATCGAGATGTTGTCGTTTCTTTGAAGTGATCTGAGAATTCAATTTCTTTCAAAAATTACTACGGAATGCATCGAAGTTAGGACAAATTTAAGGATTCGATTGTTCCGATTTCGAATTGCGGTTATTCTTTGATCAGGAAGGATCTTTGTCGTGTGATTCGATGGTGGGAACCCGGCTTCCATTTAGTGAGCGTCGTGTGAGTGATTTTCTGTGTAATTTGACATCTTGTTATTTCGGTTTACGAATTTGCCCGGATTGAGTTTATTGATTTTGGATCTGAATATCAGTGTACTATACTCGTTAAGAATTGCGTCGTTATACGATTTCAAGGAGGTCCTCACGAGTGACACGGGAAATCACGGGAGTAATGTACATTTCTTTGAAGGTATGCTAACCTGTATTAGGGATCTTTGAGCTTTGTGAGTTCACTTAGATAAATCCTCTTCTCACTTGAAGTCGAGCAGGTTGAACGACTTATCTATTAACTAATGAGATTTTACCTCGATTGATAGTGAGGCGATCGATTATGAGATCTAATCAAGGAAAGGTTGATCTATTTTAATTTCGAGGAAGAGTAATTTGAAGTTGTATATCCTTGACGATAACTTGGGAGCCTGAGTGCCGCGATCCATAAGATGGGTATGAAGTATTGCGAAAAGAAAAATACCGAACTTTAAGGAAGTTCTTGTTACAAGTAGTTATCTCGTTCCACGTAGTGAGGAGAATCGGAAGAAGAGATATGAGGAAATGTGTTGATGGAGAGATCATTTGCACTCTGGAAATGCCTTAGACGATTTTGAAACTTGAGATAATCGAAATTAATTCGAGTATGAACTACGAGGGAATTGATGATTCACTATGATGACTACTCTTAATGTCTTCTATGATGGCGGTGATATTCATTTCTTTTGTAGGATTTTATTTTCCTTCATTTGTTTTATTTGATCCTATTTGAATGTTCATTTCTTTTTGAACTCGTTGATTTCGAGCTTTCATCTTTTGAAACCCATATCGTTTATGGTCAGTAGTATTAATTTAGTGGTCGGGGTAGTTGATGAAAAATTCTTGAGATCTCTGTGGGATCGATATACGGACAAATTATTTTATTACTTGTCGACGTATGAATTTCAGACCAAAACCAAGAATTAAATCGTTATACTACAAGAGATTTTGGTTATGATAGTATGATGTCAACGAGGATTGATGGCAGCATTGCACAGGATTAGTTAATAGTCCTTTAGGTAATAGTGTCATAAATTTAATATATGTATTTGAATCCTGTGAGTTTTAAGGGCGCTTTATTGGGGATTAGATAGTAGTCCTTCAGTGATAACGTTATAATCTTGCATGCATAACTAATGCATAAATGTGCAACATGTTTTGGTCCGGTCATCAAGTTTAATGGCGCCGTTGCCGGAGACTAGACAATAGTCCTTGGTAATAACGTCGTAGATTTGTATGTGTTCTTTGGTCTGTCAACAAGTTTTATGGCGCCGTTGCCGGGGACTAGACAATAGTCCTTGGTAATAACGTCGTAGATTTGTATGTGTTCTTTGAATTACGTCAGCAAGTTTTATGTGGCGCCGTTCTTGTCGAAAGGACTTTAATGTCGATATTCGGATGAAAGAAGGAAATACTAATTTGGACATTTTTAAAGAAAAGAACAAAAATAGCGTTTGAAGCGGTGACTCTTTTTAGTCACTAACCTTTAACAAACCATTGAAAATGTTTGTTGATTAGGCTAATCTGATGATCTGAGTGTACTTTGATTTCGGAAGACGGCTCATATAGCCATGACGGATAAAGGATTAGGCGGTGTAGCCGGCCCGGGAATGTCACGGCCAAAAGACCTCGGGGAGAATGACACTGCTATGGAGAATTTATGGAATTCATTCATCCTGATAAATATTTAGCGATGAAACTGGCCCGACCAATCAATGCTAATGATTTTGAGCTCGAACCAGCACTGATAACCATGGTCCAACAGAACCAATTCGCTGGTAATATCGCTATATATAAAATAATAATAATAATAATAATTATTATTATTATAATATAATAAAGATAAAGAGCGAAACATGAATAAGAATAAATTAAACATGTGAAAGGCATGCCAAAACAACTAACCGGAAACAAGAAACGACAACGTGAAATTAAAGTTTTATTCCATTCAACCGTAAACGATAAAAAAGTTCTACAAAATGTCACCAAAAAGTAAAAGGACATAGGAGACAAAAAAATAAGGAAAGAGAGAAAGAAGACAAGGGAAGAAGAGCAAGCCTCAGCTCTCGCTCCACCCTTCAACCTCGACAGTCTTATCGCTCCTCATGACTCGATACATGATCGCGGTTAGAGTGGCGGTCGACCCGGGCGCCAATAGTGGTATACCACACTTTCAAACTTTCCTCATTAGGTTGACCCTCTTTTAGAAGGCACAGTTTGCGAGCATATCGGTGAGATTGGAACTCCTTATGCGTGTCTTCCATCTCCTTCTCGTGGTCAATAACGAGACCAGCACGGAGGTCTTCTAGCTCTTTCTTATGAGTAGCGGCAAGTCAAGCACAAGGTGTTGGAAAAAATGGGTTTGAGCACAATAATTTAGCTATCTTTGAGCTAAAATTACATTGGGTCCCACAAAGCTTTTTAGGTGGGTCCACATGGGAATGTGTTCTCCTTTTAGAGGCACAGTTTGCGAGGCACTCTCCAGGTTGAGGTGGAACTCTTGTCGTGTCTTCCATCCTTCTCGTGGTCAAATATGAGACGTACGGAGGTCTTCTAAGCTCTTTCTTGTGAGTAGCGACAAGTCAAGCCTGCAGTGTTGGAAAAAAATGAGTTTTGACATGAATAATTAAGCTATCTTTAGCTAAAATTACATGGGGTCCTAAAAAGCTTTTGAGTGGGTCCACATGGGAATGTAATTCTCCTCCATGAGAGATGAAAGATTATGTATTGAGTTGCTCAAAACCATTAAGGAGTGAATTAGGAAATTGCCTCAGAACATGCATGACGGTAACTAAAGGTTTAAGCTTGTGGAAAGCTTGTGTCCCACATCGGATAGAGCAAGACTTTTAAAAGGGTATAAATACACCCCACCTTGTAGTTGGAGTTTGGGTCCCGAGGCACCAGTTCCCACAATGGAAGGGAAGGACCTAGCTCATGCTTGGTTCACCACACAGCCTTGATCGCGCCGCCCACCTGAACCAGACGAGCCGGGTGGCGGGCCGGAAGGGTTTAAGGTTCGGGTTGAGCTAGCCTGACTCACCTTTTGGCATCAAAACGGTATACCAGTTTTAAATCAGATTTAAATTGGATGATCGTCTTCTCCGGCGAGCCTTGGCCCGTATCTGACCGGTGAGCAGTCATAAGTAGTCTATATAAGGCCACACCTTGACTCATTTGACATACATATACATACATATTCACTCGTTTCACATTAAATGCGTTTGAGAGGGGAGTCTGAAGCGTTTCGGCGACTGACAGAGTGCTTTTACGTTTGGAAGATCATTTCATCTGGAGACAAATTGCAAAAGACTTCGAGCTTGTCAGCTCTTGAGGCAATAATTGTTTTAAGGAGATTGTGTCCAACACAAGACTTGATCTGCAAACAAGTTCTGATTATTTTTTCTGGTTTTTTCCTGCAAACGTGTTAATTGTTCATCTGCTACTTGGTTTGTTCTATTTTATAGTGCTGAAACATAACAATCTTAAGACAATTATCATTTTTATTCTTCAATACACTTCTCAAGTTTGCAAAACCAGTAATATGCTCTGTTTGAGACTGCACTGTGATTTTTACATACTGAACTGCTAAACCATTCTCTTTTGCTGCATTTTTTTTGTTTGCAAAAACCGTTATGTTTATGTCAATTTTTTTTATATATTTCGATCACGTTTTTTAGAAAGCGATCGTTTTCTTTGCCGGTGCGATTACGGACCATGCACTGCCCGGTTTCACGATTTTTGTTTGAACTAACGATTACGGAATATCGACGCTGCACTTGAGAAGTTCTAGAATCTGAGAATTGTTGCCTTTGGATTTGGTTTATTTGAGCATTGATATCGATTATAAAGTTTACTTGCTTTGGATTTGTTTTAAATATTGATATCAGTTTACATATATAAGGTTACATATCGATTTCTCTGTCTCTCGGTTCTGATATCAGTTTATAAATCAGTTTACATATAACAGTTTTGGAATTGTTTTTGTAACGCCCCAAAAATACCCTAGAATTTTTATAATAAAATTTATTATATATTCCGGGTATAATTGGGCTAACTTGGGTATTTTTCTGGGAATTGTTAGATGAATATGGATTAAATGATTATTGAATCGAGAAGCCAAACCCCTGATGAAAAGGAGAAAATATGGGAATTGAAAAATGGGTTCTAAATTGATTGTAAGTAAGTTATATGTCTAAGTGAAATTAGGAAATAAATGAGTGAAAGGAAAATATTAGGAGACTTAAATGAAGAATAATAAATAGAGAGACCTAAATACAAAAAATAAAAGAAAAAATCAAAGGAATTGGCATGTGGCATGTAGGAAAGAGGAGGAAGCTTCCTCCTTTTAAGTAGATAGAGTGATGTAAGAAGGAAAAGCAGGGAAAAGGGAGAGTTAGAGAGGCTCTGCCTTCTCTCTAGATTTTCAGGCGATCGGACACCATGGGTTCCCTTTTTTTGGGTGAAGCAAGAGGAAAGTCCTTCATGTGACAAGAGCTGTAGTAGAGACCGAATCGAGGAGTTTTGTGAAAATCCAAGGGTAAGTCTTCTCCTACTTGGGTCATTTTCTACCACACCAGGGTTGCGGGTGGTTATCTTGCCTTAGAGTGTTTGGTTGTATTTTAAACCATGGGAAGCTGCCACATTGTAGTAGTGTGCATTAGCCGGACCTTAGAGCTGATTTTTGGGTATGAAGTAAAGGGAATTTGGTAGTGAGTCCTTCTAGAAAATTGTAGCCTCATCAATGAACTTGATGTTAGGCTTTTGAATTTCTCAATTCGAACCCCTGTAGACCAAGTTATGGTCTTTTTTACTGCGAAACGATCAAACGGACGGGGGTAAATGCACGGCGGTCATACAATAGAGGTCATGCGGTAGAATTCGACAGACCTCATGCAGCGGTCAGCAGACCTCTTTGGCAGGAGTCAGCAGACCTCGTGCGATAAGTCAGCAGAGACCTCATGCGGCCGGTCGGCTCGTCGGTTCGGGTCGGCTCGTGCGGGTTTACTACGCGTGACCTCGACGGAGGAAGGTCATATCTCCGTTCGAACTCCGATTTTGGTGTTCTTGGACTCTATGGAAAGCCCATTGAGTCAAGAATACATTCATATGCCTGAGGAGTATATTAGATGTCAGACCGAGTGTTATATCGAGCTCGTCCAGGTCAGGTCAGCTCGTCGGTTCCGTCGGCTCGTACGGGTTGACTACGCACGACCTCCAACTTCGGAAGGTCATATCTCCTTCGTTCGAACTCCTATTTGGGTGTTCTTGGACTCTATGGAAAGCCCATTGAGTCAAGAATACATTCATATGCCAGAGGAGTATATTAGATGTCAGACCAAGGTGTTATATCAAGGCTCGTCTCAAGTCAGTCAGCTCATCCGGTTAGTCGGCTTTGTGCGGGTTGACTACGCCCACGATCGACCGGAAGGTCATATCTCCTTCGTTCGAACTCCGATTTGGGTGTTCTTGAACTCTATGGAAAGCCCATTGAGTCAAGAATACATTCATATTCCTGAGGAGTATATTAGATGTCAGACCGAGGTGTTATATCGAGCTCGTCCAGGTCAGGTCAGTTCGTCGGTTCAAAGTCGGCTCGTGCAGGTTGACTACGCCGCATTACTCCGGCTCGGAAGGTCGTATATCGCCGTTGAGGCTACGATTTGGGTGTTCTTGGACTCGCCGAGCCCATTGAGTCAAGAATACATTCATGAGGAGGATAGAAGATGTTTGACCAAGGTGATAGATCAAGCAACCAGGTCAGGTCAGCTCGTCGGTTCGAGGTTGACTGCGATATGACCTCAACTGAAGGTCATAACTCATTAAATGCGAACTCCGTTTCGAAGTGTTCTTGGACTCTATGGAAAGCCCATTGAGTCAAGAATTCATTCATATACCTGAGGAGGATAGAAGATGTTTGACCAAGGTGACAGATCGAGCTCATCCAGGTCAGGTCAGCTCGTCAGTTCAGGATTTGACTGCGTATGACCTCCAACTTCGGAAGGTCATAACTCCTTCGTCCGAACTCTGATTCGGGTATTCTTGGACTCTATGGAAAGCCCATTGAGTCAAGAATCCATCTATATATAGCTTGTCGAATTTGGAAATCATATTAATCTCTGAAAATCAACCCTAACCAACACTACTAGTACGCCTGAAATAATATTGTTAACTGTGGTTTGGAGACCAGGGACGTGAGGAGGAAAAGTGGCGAGATTGAGAGATTCGAGTTGGAATCAAAGTCTGCAGGTACAGGTTTGTTCTACTTACTCCTTAGTCCTCGTTTCAAAATTTGAAATGTTTGTTATACCGACTCCTATTCCTCGTTTCAAGTTTTTACATGTTTGTTCTAAAAGCATATTGAATTGATTTAATTAATTTGAGAAAAGTGATTGTGAAATGTTTGCATATAAAAATTGCATGATTATTGAAAATAAACTGTTTATACAAACACATATTGTACTATATTTTTGCTATAAAAGATTTGAGCGCCCTTATTAGAATGTTAACCGTTTAGTTAAGTATTAAGGATAGATTGGTATACCCGATAGATTGAATAAGCGATCTGCGAACTATTGTATTGATGTGTCCTTTCAGTCGGTATTGCGTGGGCCGTATCGGTGTGTTCACTATTTGATTGTTTATAACCAATCGGCGGCCCAAGCGAGGACCGTCTTGTGTTATAAAACCATTTGATCTGGGCTGCGGCCAGTAGGACCGTCATAGGTGACTCGATATCATGTATATCGAAGACATAAGTTAAATTCGTTAAGGGCATAGCGAATTGATTTGCATAATTGAAATAGTTGCACAAGTGAATTAGGATTCGCATAAGCGGGTGATCACACTGGCAGATTGAATTTGAGCCAGGGTGGTCTTGAAGTGAAGCCGAATTTGAGCATAATTAGATTGATTTGAGATTGCGAACTAACAGATATAGAAGTACTATTTTTAGGATGATCGTTGAACCCTGTTGATTGTATATAAAACAAGTATATGTATTGTACATATTGATCATCCATAATGATTTGAAAGTTTGAATGATTAAATTGCATGATTTGATTTAAGGCAGAGCGGGGAATGGATTTGTATAGGACCACTAAGCATAGAAAATGCTTAGGCGTATTGTTTGCAATCTTGCGGTCTGCAGAGTGATAGATAGTGAGTGAAAGCGGACCCAGATCGAGGAGCATCGAGTCATAAAGAGGAAATTTCGGGTATGCTCAGGCATAATTCCATGTTTTCTTTGGATATTGATATTTTGTAAAAACAATTTGAACTCTGAACATCTATTTTTTGTAAATAATTTTGAAAAGGCTTGAATACCTTCATTTGTAAATCTATTTTGTTAAAGTTAAATGTATTTTTGTTAAATGTTTATGGGGCTTACTTGATTTTATGTCGCTTAGCAAAGATATAATTTTTGAGTGATTGAGTGATTTTAGTGGCATCCGGACTCGGTTGAGATCATGGCAGTGCAGCGGAAAGAGGCCCATAGTTTCATGCTCAATTTTGAAAAAACAATAATATGTTTGTTTTATCCTGTTTTATTTTTACTCGGATTTTGGCAAGATGTGTTTGATTTTAAAGAAGCATTTTACGTAAATAGTAGCCACTTTGGTTAATATTAGTTTTTATTCAAAATTTAGCTGAAATGTTAAATTGGTTTAATATGTGTTTTACGCAAGCGATTTGGTTGATAGAATGACTCGATTCTACTGCTGTGGTGCCTCCTCCAGCGTGTTATGGCCTTGATAGTGAGTCGTGGAGAGAAGCCGGAAAAAGTTGAATGGAGCGAATTGAGTGGCAACAAAAGGAATGTTGTTCTACCTAACCACCTTGGTTGACCGTTTCTGCTTCCGAGATGTACGCATTAAAGAAAGAAAAATGGAAACTAATAGGCAAGTGGTTGCCATTTGTGGAAGCATGGGAAACATGTCGATTTGTGTGTCAGAAGCTACTCTTGAATGGCTTGGGCCCGACGCGTATAATGTGTATTCGCCTTGATGCTGTGAGAAGCGTGGGAATCAGCAGACCGAAAAGTACAAGGCTGAGGATGCAGGGGACTCGAGGATTGCAGTGGGAAATTTCCTGAACTTCCTGAGATCTTGATTCCAAGGCAGGTGATCAGCGAGTTCGAATCTGCGCAGTGATTACGCATGACATACATGCGAAGGGATGTCTCGATTAGATCCTTCCAAGTGGTTGCAATTATTGAAGAATTGCCACCACTATGGAAAAAAATTCAAGAATTACCTAAAAACATGGAAATTAGACTTGAAGACTTGATAGTGAGGCGAGAATAGAGGAAGGCTATTGTACATATGAAGAGGCGGAATGAGGGCTTCATGGGATCAGGCCCGATGTTGGCTGGAGCGAGAAGCGGGACCTCAGTCCCGAGAGGAAGCCTGGGCGCGCCGGTCTTTAGGCAAGGTCTGAAAGAAGTTCGAGGCAGAGTGCTATGTGTGCAACAAGCAAGGGCAGGTGCTAGAGCTAATAAATGATGCTGCGCAGGAACAGGGAATCGAGAAGAAGAAAGCGCCCTCGAGCCAATGTGAGCTGAAGTAGACGATGTCTCGGACATGAACCTCTCGGTCGTAGTCCTAGAGTGAACTTCATTGGCAGCAATACCTAAGGTGGTGGGTGACATAGGGTCTACTCGTCATGTTCTTCGACGAGAAGATGTTCTCATCATATCAAACTATAGATAATGGAGAAACGATACATATGGGCAACTCCTCTTCTTCGAGTTGAAGGCGAGGAAGGTAGTATTAGAAGATAATCGGACTAAAGGACCTTATAATGATGCTGGATGTGCGAGAGAATTCGAAAAGAATCTAGTGTTTGGATCATTGCATTGTTGAGTAGAAGGGCTTGAGTTGGTGTTTGTCTCGAGACAACTTCATCCTCACAAAAATGGGATGTATGTGGGAAAGGGATACGTAGGCAATGGGCTCTTCAAAAGTGGAATGTAATGGCTTATTTGTGCCTCCTATTAAGAATATCAACCTCTAGAATTAATACATTCAGGATATCGTGATATAGAAATTTATTCAAGCGCGAGTTGGTAGAAATATTTTCTTACATTAATTGATGATTGCCGCGAAGATATTGTTATGATCTACTTATTGAAGTAAAGATGAGGCATTGGGGGATGTTTGACATTTCAAGAATGAGGTGGAGAACCAACTTGATAGAAAATCAAGATAATAAGAAGTGATAGAGTGGTGAATATAGGCACCTTTTGGTGATTTTGTTTACAACATGGTATAATACACCAAACGTTGCCTATTCACACCTCGGCAAAATGGGGTTCTTGAGCGTGGAAACGAACTTTAAAGAAATGATAGATACGTACCTATTGAGTTACTGGACTACCTGAAATTGAGAGCGGAAATTCTTTGTGAATTATATTCTCAACCGGAATACCTCCTGAGAAAACCAATAAAACCCATGCAAAGCGATTTGTGAAGGTCGAACACCTTCTTACAAATACTTGAAAGTGTGGGGGTGTGCATTTAAAGTGGCGATACCTATACACAAAAAGGTTAAAATAAGGATAACAGTTGATTGTGTTTTCATTGGATATGCACATAATAGTAGTGCATATCCAGTTTTGATTCATAAATTAGAAATTATCGATATGCATGCCAATACTATTATCGAATCGAGGAATGCATCTTTCTTTGAAAATGTATTTCCTTAATCCTACAGGAATTAACTTCAGTAAAAGGTATTGTAATCTACTGATAGAGCGTAGTCAAGGCAACAAGATGATGATGAATCTAGAGACGCAACAAAAAAGAACTAGAGCATTGAAAATCTTTTAGTGCAGATTTTCATATACATTAGAAGATGAGCCTCAAAGCTTTAAGGAAATAATAATAGAACCTGAAGCTCCATATTGGAAAAGAGGCTATAAGCGATGAAGTAGAATCCATCTTGAAAATCATGCGTGTGAACTAGTGGATCTTCCACAGGTTAGAAAACCTCAGCATATAAATGTTTAGAAGAAAATGAAACGAATGGATCTATTGATAAATATAAAGCCATACGGTTATCCAAAGGTTACAAGCAAAAGAAGGCTTGGACTATTTGATACCTATTCTCAGTGACAAAGAATATCATCCATTGAATGTTGTATTATTACCAACTATACACAATCTGAGATACATCAAATGGATGTAAAACTGACTTTCTTAAATGATGACTTGGATGAAGAAATCTACATGCATTAACTTAGGAAGGTTATTCAGTCGAAAAGAAGTTTGTGAAGCATTTAATCCTTTATGGATTAAAAGCGACATCAATCTGGAAATGGAATGAGAAATTTGTGAGTGTAATGATGACGAATGGATTCAAAATCAACGAGTGTGACAAATGTGTATATGTCGAGAACAGAGCGATGGTTATCATTATTTGTCTCTATATTGATGAAATATACTCATCATGGGTAGCAATAATGAAGTCATTAATACAACGAGAAATGTTCGCCGATAAGTTTGACGTGAAAACTTGAAGTGTTCTTGATGTTATCTTGGGATAAAGATCTCGAAACATCAGATGGACTAATATTATCTCGATCACATTACATTGAAAATTCTCAAGAAATTCAAACAAAATGATAACAGTCAGTGAGAACACTTGTAGATGTAAATCTGCATACATCAAAATAATAGCAAAAGCCTTTCCTGACAAGCGATTGGCGGCTGATGTATGTCATGAACTATGCCAGTAGGGCGTAGCTTAAACATGTTAATTGGGGGTGAGTAGATACCCGCAGTAATCCGGGAGTCCCGAGCCACGTGGAAAGTGATAGTTAGAGTTTGAGGTATTTGAAATACACCCATGAAGCTATGGATTACACTACTCAATATCAGTAATTACTTGAAGGATCTTGTGATGCGAGTGGATATCGGAGCACCCGAACTCGAAGTCCACAAACAATCTATTTACACTTGGTGGTGGGCGATTGTCTTCAAAAATCTTACATGGCTTTGTGCGTGCTAGATCCTGATGGAATGCGAGTTTATTACCTTTGGATAGTGGTGGAAGCGGGAGTGAAGCCAGTGTTTGTCAAGTGTGTGATATAGCTGACTGTGCGCTATGCGCATTCGTGCGATAGTGTCCAGCCTGGAAAACACGAGTCATATGGTAAGTCTCGACATATTCGTCGAACATATCTGTGAACGAAAACTCTCTATTGAGTATTATGACCATTGAATACATAGGTCGAAAACATTGTGGATTCGAGTGGCTTGAAGGTTTGACCGGGGAGAGCAAATAAGTAAATCATCAGGGAGTGGTTTAAAGCCTATGCACTAAAGAGTCGTTAGAATGGCAACTCAACCTAGCTGATTGGAGATCCTAAGATCTAGGTTCAAAGGGACAACCGAATTTTGTGTGACTCATTGAAGATCACTACGGAGAACAAATCTCCTATTCATTCCTATAATCAGAATAGTGATGCCTACAGCGTTAAACAAGGTAAGCCACGCTTTTAATGATTCTTATATCTTGTTAAAGACAAGTGGGGTATAGCAGAATACCTTCCATAAGAAGTCACATATGTGAGTGAGGCGAGGCGGGTTCTAGAGGAGAATGATAAAGGCTGCATTCTGCAGGAGCACTCATGAAACTAGGAATTGTTCGGGGCGAAATGAACTGGCAAGTGAGAACTAACTATGTCGAGGAAAGATTAACGTGAGATATTTATTGTCTTGGTTCCTGAAATGATTGAAGCAGTTCAAGACTTTGCATCATGTTCAGCGATCAATCGAGTAACCGATAGCATTCCTGAGGAAGAGTTAGGCAGTGAAGCTACACGTCTCACATCTGAGAAGATTTCCAGGCGAACTCTCTCTTAGTGTCAACATGTCATTCGCATTAATCACAGTGTTCATTCATGAATGAGGGTTGGATTTGAATAAGTGGACAGTTTTGAGGCACAATAATTTGGCTGTTATCTGTGGATTATGATCATTCGGATGCCCTTTGAAACTTTAGGTGGATCAAAGATGGGATATGTTCTCTACTCGAGAGGATGAGATTGTTATCTTATGGTTAGCTCAAAACCTAATTTTCAGTGAAATTCCCGAAGTGCCTCTTGGGCATCTTATGAAGGCGTGGCATTAGTAGGTTTAGCTGACAGAAAGAAAACGTGTCATGGGATGAGACAGACTTTAAAAGTATAAATAACCATAGTGGTTGGTTTGGGTCCCAAGGGGCACCCCAGTTTTGTGGAAGGGGAAGGACCTAGCTCATGCTTGGTTCACCACACCGAACCGAGCCTGGCCGGGTTTGGGTTCGGGTTCGAAGCTAGCTTCAACTCACCTTTTAGCATCAAAGCGGCATTGTTTTACGTGGAGTTCTTAGATTGGACCCGTCGTCTTCTCAGTGACAGCGGCCCGTGTCTATTCGCGAAAGCAGACCTGACCACTCCCGAGCTTCATGGCGTACCAGAACGATTATGGCGAATCTATAAAGGCTACACCTTGACTTATTTGACATACATATACATACATATTCACTCATTTCACATTCATACGTTTGAGAGAAAGTTTGCAAACATTTCGGGTTAAATGACCCGACCACGGTGAGTACTTTCTTACGTTGGAGAATCATTTCATCATAGGAGACAAATTGCAAAGGCTTCGATGCACATGAAATAATTGTCTTAAGGAGATTGTGTCCAACATAAGACTTGATCTGCAAACAGGTTCTGATTATTTTTTCTAGTTTTTTCCTGTAAACATGTTAATTGTTCATCTGCTACTTGGTTTGTTCTATTTTACAGTGCTGAAACTTAACACAGGGTCTCTCCCCTTCCTCCCGGTTCTTCTTAGCAGGAGGACTTTTACTCCAACAGTTCCTCGTGGTCTCAGAAAAGAGACGGGAGGAGGTCGCCAACTCTTCCTTCAATTTCCTAACCTCTGCCCAGTGATTCAATGTGGTCACACTAAGTTCTCACCACTCCTTCCTTCACTCTCACCTTGTGCCACGACCTCCCTCCTAGCGTGGCGACCAACATCGATTTGGCTCCACATCTCAACAAAGACCGCGAAGGCTATGGCTTGAAGAATTAAGAAGTCCGTATGGGCCCGAGAAGGGACCATGGCGCCAGGCGAGAAAGCCTGAGCCTAAACCCAAGGTCCTCAAGCCCACGTAGTGCGTTTGCTGCGATAGCCTTCTTAATCAAAGCGCTTATCCGCCTCGGCTGAATAGAAGTGAGCGTAGAGTGAGAGGGTTTGCCGAAGTACGGGGCGACATAGAAACCACATTTCTTGGCGCTTCCGAAGCAAAGGACCAACGGTTCCCATGACGGGCATGGAGCAGCGTCCATGGAGTGCCGGCGGAATCGCCGGTCATAGATGCGCCCTTTCGCGATTTGGGCTTGAGACGCCTCTGATCGGTTTGGGCGCCCTCACACTTTAGATCTGGTCGGAACAACGAGCACTCCTCCTCATTGCGAGAGTCAAAATGCGGAATGGCCAGGCCCAGAAACAAGTTTCTTCCTCATTCTTGTCCTTTTCTAGTTTGCTCCCTCATTTCGAGCTCTCTTCTTCACGAGAGCAGGTCTCTTCTGGGAGCTCACTAAAGCCGCTCTTGGCCCTTGAGCTTCTTCAGCCCCACCAAGCATGTCGTCGAGATTCTTGTAAACTTTATGCACCCTAATGTCAAAATTGCAGTGGAAGTAGAAGGCTAGATGAAAGACGCCCTAAAGACTCTCTTTAGTCTGGTGAGGTCTTATAGTAATGTGAAAGACTTCTTGCAGGAAGACGGGGCAAGCTACACTTACGGGCAGCGGTAGGAGCCATTCAATCGCGCGTCCTCACAATCTTCGCCACGCGCAGCTTAGCTGATATTGACAAACCGATAAAAGCAAGCGTGTCAAATTTGAAAATGAAAGCGGGGAAGCGACAGGGCAAAGATAAAACAGGCACATTCCGGGGATAGGTTGATGGGGGTAAAGAGAGGTCGGGAGTAGTCCACATGACCCAAACTACGTGACACATTGTCGAGTCCCCCTTGTGGGTGTTTGGTAGGGAAAGAGCGAGTTGTCGGGAACTTTTAGCGATGAAGAAAACTTCCCTCTGTTGCCATATTATATAGGAAGAAGATCTCTTCTAATCAGGAGTTAAACGTGGCGAGGTTGAGAAGGAACCGCTACTAGCAGCCAACCGCGTAGCGTTAGCATGGGTGTCGCAGAGCGGATGTGTGTATAAAGAAGCCGTGGATCAAAGTGACGAGAGGAAAATGCAGGCCCATAGATAGGGGTGGCAATTCGTGTTTATGGATCGTGTTCATGTCGTGTTAATGTACGAATCGTGTCGCGTTAATGACCGGCGACCCTGAATAATAAACGTGTCAACATTCGCTAACCTAAACCCAACTCATTTATTATTCGTGTTAGGTGGGTCAACACGAATATGACTCATTTAATTTGGTTATTTGTAACAATAAGAATTATAATTAATCATTCATGCATGTTTAACACAAATAACCTATTAAATTTAACATGTTTATTAATTTTATTATTTAAATTAATAGAAATTATAATTAATAATTCATATTTAACACAAATAACTTATTAAATTGGTTAATTAATTAATATAATAATTAAACGGGTCGGTCGAAATTAGTCGTGTTAGCGAAGTCAGCGAATATGGCCGTTGTCGCGTGTTAGGCAGGTAATATGAATATGGCCCACGGCGATTATCTTCAGCCGAAATCATGAACCGTGTTGGGTTCGTGTCGTGTTTCGTGTCGTGTCGAAATTTTCTCGCGCCCTGCAGCCCAGAAATGGGCCTCGACCAATAAGCCAGATTGGGGTCTCAATCCAAAAGAAGTCGTGTCTCCTCTACTTCCATTGGATCGATAGGGATCTCGAAGCTAATCTCATCTAGGAACAGTGTCTAACGGAATTTCTCAGCCCGCCGCTCTCGCCCCGCGAGTCTCCCGCATATTAGGCGCTCTCATCAGGCTTGCCGTGATCCCGAGGAACTTCAACCAGGATTGACTAGCCGCGAGCAAATGTCCCAGCATTCTAACTAGGGTCGGAGCTAGTCACTGAGATTGGAACTCGGGAAGACCGTGAGTCGTACGAAGGCAAGGCTCATGGAGACAGAGGTGCCTGCAGTCCGACCCAGCCTGACATCTACACGAGAAGAGATGACACGCGGGGGATTAGATCTGAATTAGTTTAGTCTTCTTCCAAGAGGACCCTCCGCCAGGCAGGGTCCATGGAAGCACCATTAGAGGCCCATAAGAAAAACAAACAAATAAACAAAGGGCAAAGCAGTCAAAAGACGGGTGAGAGAAAAACTCATACCTTACGCTAGAAGCAGGAACGGCAGGAACCTCGAAGCCTGGAAGCAGGGCCCTAAGAAGAGGAGCAAAATGAAGCCTCTACGTGTGAAATGAGGAGGCAAACTGCTCCTTAAATAGAGAAAAAAATAGGCCGGGTATCAAGGGTCGTCATAATGACTACGCAAACTCGAAAAACAGTTGAACGAGTTAGTCCGCGCCGTGGCAACCTATGCGATTAGACAACTCAAGCGCGCAACTGCCACTTCGCCCTCATCTCGACTCCCGTCGTAAGGGAGCGAACTTCCGCCCATGAGTAGCATGATTTTGACCAATCAACGGTTGTACATGCAGATGTGCTCAAGGGGCAAATGAAGGTGACATCCCTGTAACCTTTCTGAGAGCCAGGATCTTCTCCCAGCCGTTACCAAATGGAGGACAAAAGCGACCAAACGACTTCTTGAGGCCGGATCTAGGTAGGCATCAAAGCGACTCTGCTACGCAACGAAGAATGCCATGCGGTTACAAGCCTGTTGAATTAAAGCTAAGTGATCACAGTCGGCTTGTCTTAGCAGCCCTTAGCCGGTACAATCCCCCAGTACTTGTCAGATAACGAAGCCACCCAACCGATAGGGCCATTAACCCCAATCGTTCGATCGAGCAGCTTATCAGGAACCGCACACCAAAAGATCTTTGGATCAACGAGCCTGTCAAACATACCTTTTTTTTCTCACTTCATTCCATAAAAGCAGTACAATATATAGAGATAAAAAAAAAAAAATTCTTCGGAAGTTGCTACATGTCTAAACAATATTTACGGCTACAATCGTATTTGTACCCTTGAGTGAAGGATTTAAATATACGATTTCACTGATTGGCTAATTGCGGGAACTCATGTGAAGGCTCTCCCTCGAGTTGGATGTGTGGAGAAATATCATAACACTAACTTATCAGGTGAGTCATTAGGTTTACACTAAAAATTGTCTTGGTAAGTATATCAGCCAACTGATCTTTAGATTTAACAAAGGAGTGAATAATCTTCTCTTCTGGGTTCTGTTTGAGTGAAACCTTCGGATACCTCCACATGTTGGTGCGGTCATATTAGTAGGTTACGAGATATGTCGATAGCGAACTTTGTTATCTTGAGAATAAATTCGTTGTAGAGCAGAGAGGCTTAAGCCTCTGTTAGCAAATTCCCAAGCCGAAAAACTCGCATAATCCTTCGCCATGCCTCGAAACTTAAACCGTATTTAGACAAATACCCTTTACCTTTGCTTTTTACTCCTCCATGTAACTAAGTTTCCTCCCACGAATGTAAAGTAGCATGAGGTAGACTTTCTATCCAAGATGTTCCTGGCCTAGTCCGCATCTGTGTACCCTTCAATATTCAGATGAGCGTTCTTGGAGAACAGTAGTCCTTTCCCTGGTGATGACTTTAGATAGTGGAGAATTCGAATTATGGAACCCATGTGGTCTTCACTCAATTTATGCATAAATTGGCTTACCACACTTACGGCGTAAGCAATGTCTGGACGAGTGTGAGATAAGTTAATGAGCTTCCCCACTAGCCTTTAATACCTCACTTTATCGGTTGGCACCTAGGTAAGATATTCCCAAGCCTATGAGTTACGCACAGTGGCGTATCCATGGGTTTACACTCACAGTAATCCACTTAGTCAATATGTCGATTACATATTTAAGTTGAGAAGGAGAATATGCGCTTTGCCTCGCCACCTCTATTCTAGAAAACTCTTGAGCCTCTGTGCTTCATTCAAATTAAGTGACAATTGTTCTTGTAACCTCGAGATCTCCTCGACATCATCCGTAATTATCATATCCACCACTTAGTATTAATGCTATCACCTTGCTTTGTCGATGTTTGAAAGAGTATGATCAGAGTTACTTTAGCGATAGCCATACTTTCTCATGAAAAATGAACCCCAAATCGTCAATGTGCTTTCGTGGTATTGTTTTGAATCCCTTCAACGCCCTCTCCAATTTACAAACAATTTTGGTGTCAAATGATCTTATCATACCACAGGCGAACCTCCATGTATACCTCCTAGATTAAGGTTAGTGAAGAAAGCATTCTTTACGTCAAGTTGATGTAGTGGCTAGTCCCAATTTCTTTGCAAGAATGGTAAGACCCTAACGATTCGGTTTAGCTGCGGTGAGAAGGTTTACAGTGATGCATGCCATGCGTTTGGGTAAGCCCCTTATTCCTGACCTCGCCTTGTATCGATCAATTGATCCATCATTGCTTGTATTTTTACTGAGCACCATCGTTGCATTGTAGCGACTGAGGCGGTCGGCCGGAATGAGTCGAGCGAAACCACGGGCGCAGTTAAATTCTTTTTATTTACATTTATTTCGTTTTCTTTTTCAAAAGTGTAGAACTGATCCCGAGCTCAGACTACGATTGGCTGAGATCCAGTAGGCAGGTTTACTCAGCGTTTCCAATTGTATCTTATCAAACATTTCTTTATGTTATTTTATAGTTTTTTAGTTGAGCATTTTCAAGTGTAGGCCCTGAAACATTCACATTTCAAAAAAACAATTACAGTGAAGGCGTTCTATGCCCTTTCAAAATGATCTTGAGCCCAAACATTCTTTGGGTTCAACTATTTGTTCACAAAATTTTCCATGTTCAAAAAAAGAAAAATGATATGCATGAAATTTGTGTGCTTATATACGGCACAAACAATGACTCTGCGCTTCACGATCTCTTGTGTTTCCTTGCACATCTTACTCGAAACCTGCTTGGCATGGAGGTAAAACTATCGTTAAGCGTTTTCATGCTTAGTGGTTCTATCTGATTCTATTTCAATATTCAATTTAACTTGGCATCCATTTAATATTAAACCATACCTATTATAATCAACATATACTTTCGTACTTTATTCAATTTCATCACTTTCATTTTACAATTCATTTATCATATACATAACATACATTTCATTCTCATCAATTCCATTCACAATTCAATTTATGATTTAGCATATACATAAAAATCTATTACACTTTCGTCAATGTTGATTATTTCTGCTGACTATTGATTCACATTCTGAAGGATTCCGTTTGATGAATCCCGCCCTTATTATTTGGTAATGTGTACACATTTAACAATTCGGTCTCCTATCGTAGCGGATGCGTTTGAAGTGCACCAGGCTTATGTGGTATCACTTAAATACCATACGCCATCATGGCGGTGCGGGTGCATCGCAGTGGAACATTTCTTCAATGTCATACGCCATCATGACGGATGTCAATTGGTGCATCTCGCCAAGTGGGACATTATGGACATTCTGAGTGCCCAGCCGTGAAGGATCCCAGATTAGTGCGTCGTCGATGGTTCGTTCGATATGTTCAATTTCACATTTATGGCCAGTTCAGTTTGTGAATCCGTCATATCATATTCGCGTTCATTGGTTTCCAAATGTCATTTCAATTCCATATTCCACTTCAGTATTATCTTTTCAGATATTCTCAATCTATCATACTTATTTTATATACTCATTTCATGTACTTTAGTTTCATATACTCATTCGCTAATACTCATTTCATGAATTACTTGATAAATACCAAATACTTGAAAATAGAATAAGTCAGAGAACAAGCCAGAAGTGTTGTGGATCTGAAACACTTCTCTTAGATCTCGGTTCTGGGTTGTGGAGTGTCACCGTCACTGATCGATAACAATCACGCCACTCTTAGTGGATAATTAATTCTTAAACAATTTTAGTGAATTACAAGTTTATTTCCTTTAACGGTCTTGGTTAAGACACTAAAGTGCGCTTAGAAGGCGAAACATGGCGTGACGAGTGCAGTACGTTTTTCATGATTCACAATAATGCCTTTGAACCCCATTAATCATTTCTTAGGATTATAACGTTGAGGTATGAATACGGGACTTATGATTGCAAAATATGCAAAAAACGAGGCTGTTTGATGTGTGGTGGTGCCGGTACCACTTTGGTAGTACGGTGCAGATCATCTACTGTTCGATGATCGATACCAGTTTAAGTGGTAACGGACCGCTGACCAGCACGTCATAGGTACCACTCTTTAAGTAACGGTACCACCTAAGGTTTTGCCCGAAATATGATTTTGGCATGTCGCTGCATTTTAACAGCCTTCTCTAATTCATCCATATCAAAAATCCTACCATGGAATCACAAGAAAACAACTCCAAGGTGGTTTAGAGATAAATGAGAACCCTAGCACTCTCATGAGTTGGGCTTTCCAAAAAATCAGATGATCATAAAAAGAGGAAGTTTAGGGTTTGATTTATTACCTTGAACCTCTTCAAATCTCTTCTTTGTATGTTGCTTGCAGTCTCTTAGAACCGAAATGGGAAGCAAAGCCAGCAGAAGCCCTTTCACTCCTTACAAACCTTAGATTTTCTCTTTTTCTGTGGCTCTCCCTAGCTTTGATTGTGTATAATGGGGCCCTAAGATACATTTTTTGGTCTTTATATCCCATAAATCCATAAGGCACTTGTTTGGCCTTCAATCCCATTAAGTGTAGGCCATGTTTGACTACATAATCATATTCTCATTTCTATCTTGAGTCTTAATTATTTATTTCCATGGAGGTATGTTTGGCCTTTAACCGTTTTCAACCTTTAAGTCTCTCGTATTGCGACCATCCTTTTATCATAAATTATATGAACATTTGTTCTTTATAACAATTGACCATCAGTCTCATTTACAATTTTCCATTTTCCACATTTTACATTCATGGTTTATTATGAGTTATCATTCTCTTTGCATATAATATTAAATCTTGTAACTCATAAATTCATTTCAATTGCATCAATTATCATTTTTTCTGGAAGAAAAACCCAGTTAAACTCAAGTTGTTTTTAGATCATATAATAAATTATTGTAAAATTCTGTAAGAGTATTTTTTAGTATACATGCATCTATTATTTTCATAAAGTGATGGATTGACCTCAAGAATATTATTTTCTTTAAAACTAGTTATTCATGTATTATGCCCTTTGGATGGGATCTTAACAACTATCAGCAGTGTTAGTGGGATAATAGTGGAAAGAATATTATTTTGATGAAGATCTATGGCATTAAGACAGACCTTGAAGTAAATCATCATTGATTAAATTGCTGATTTTTTCTTTCTTCTTCTCAGTTTATATATGTTGGTGTTTTCTGGTGTGTCTAAAACCTTATGTGATGAGAAGAATCCAGATGTCATGCATGCCAAAGTGCGATGAGTACTTACCTGGACATTCTCAGGAGGGGAGGCGCCAGTGAAGTGAGGAGTGAGGATCTGTCTTTTCAGTTCTTCAGTACCAATTCATTTCACCTGTTAGTGGGTTCACTCTCTGAGTGATTTTGCATGTCAACATCTTCCTCTCATTTCCAGTTCAGCAGTATCTTAATTGACACTTCTATGAGGTCTTACTCTGCTGAAGGAAGAATTGGAGTACAGGTGAGGAGTAAAAAATTCCCCAGGTTCAGAAAATGTAACCATCATGAGTGAATATAGTTCAGTGAATATGTAGGGATCATGCCTTGAAACCTTTTGTGTAAATCATGGCTTCTATAGCTCAAGCATTTAACTGAATTAGTTGACAGATGGACTGTGGAGATGGACTTGAAAACCAATACCACGAGGATTGGGAGTAATGATGAGAAGGATATGTGGGTGAGAGGATTGTAGAGGTTTAAAGTGCAGGTACTGCGACATCAGTTTGATTAAATTTGCCAGCGATATCTGACATCCCAGGCTGGCAGCTAGGCACATGTCTTGTGGGGAAAACACGGGATGTTTCGAGTATCTTAGTTTGCTCTCTTCGCGACACCATTTTGTTGTGGTGTTTGAGAGCATGAGGTCTCATGGAGGAGGCCATGTTGTTGGAAATAGGCCTGAAATCTTCGGTTAGTGAATTCCCCACCATTATCAGATCGAAGAATTTTTATCTTGGAAGAGAATTGAGTCTGAACCATGGCATGATGCAATGGTGAGAAACTTCATCTTTGGTTTTTAGCTGATAGAGCCATGTCATTCGAGTACAATCGTCGACAAAATTACAGCCAGCGGTGACCAGGAGGAGACTGGTTATCGGGCGGTCCACATCGAGTGTATCAGCTGAAAATGGAGTATTAGTCTTATTCAGGCTATTCGGATAAGAACTAGTTGGCTTTAGCCTTGATACATGTATCACATTTAAAGTCAAAATGACGGAAAATAAAAGATGGGAACGATGCTGGGAATGTAAGCCAAATGATGGGTGCCCCAGCGCCTTCATATCATAACCAAATGTAGTTAAGTGACTCTGGGTAAGATGGTGAGTGTGATGTGTGCTTTACTAGGCTGAAATCATCTAGTAGGCTGAATCCCCCTCTTAGTACCATGCTCGATAATAATCTCCTTCTTTGAGAATATCTGAAGAAGACAAGTAGAGTGGTCGATTACAGCTGATTAAAGCTCTTTAGTGACTTGACTCACGGACATCCAGCTTGTTGGGAGAGATCGTTCAAGAGGTAGTACCAGGCTAAAGAGAAAGAGAGGAGGGAACAATGGCAGGATTCATTTATTGTTGGTGGAGATTTACTTATAATTAGTAATGATCACAAGTCCTCAGTGGAGGAATTAGTGTGGAGAAAATCATTTGATTGAAATGTCATATGGTGAATTGCTGGAATTGATAATCGAGGCCTGTCATTGATGAGTGGGCTTAAAAGCTTGTTACAATTACCTGATCTACAGGGTTGAACAGAGATTCACTTGTGGGCAAAAAGATAAGTTAGAGGTGTGGTAGCCAACCTTTGCTACTAGAAGCCTAACGTCTTCGAGTTGCGGAAACATCTCGTTTCTTTGGGACATGTTCCTTCACCACCGATCTGAGTAGCCATGTACTGAAACAAAATCAGGGTGTGTTTTGTGCTTCCATGTCGGTGCCTTCCCATCAAAATGACCTCTGGATGGTGAGGAGGACCCGGACTTGGTAAGGTTTGTGCATTGGCGGATCTCACGCCTTTGGTGGCCATACTTGACACCAGCAGTTACTATGCTCGAATATCATCACGGTTGTGGGATCTTCCCGCCGAATGTGAGTATGCAACTCGTGGGGAAGGTTTCAAACGAAGGGCATAAAACAGACAGGATCCAGTGAATCTAGTGCAATAGGAAAAATATGTACATGCACCTTCTCTTGCCAACATGGGTTGTGGCTTTGTATGTCAATTGCACATTTCATTGGATCGGTGGCAGTAGTCTCTACCATGAGCCACATGATGATTATAATATTTTTCATAGATCCGCTGCTTGTTTCATTGGAGACCACCGACCAGCTGACTAATATCACCCACATGGTGTCAGTTCATCAAGTATGTTATTGGCAACGAGATCCCCATACACCTTGCAGCGCAGTTGGTGTGAATAAGTTCTGACAGGGAATGATCCCATGGGATTAATGATCAACCTTTGTGTAGCAGTCTCGTGCGTGTGCGAAGAAAGGAGGGGGGTCGGTTTCTAGTGGTTGGGGGTAGTCTCCATTGATGTATCCCAGTTTGTCTTTTCCTAAGATAAACATCTCAACAGCACGGGACCATAATCATAGTTGGAATATCAACTTGATGCTGAATTAGAACCATGAAGGAATCGATGCTGTGGGAGAAGGAGGAAGTGCGGACCTTTGACAAGACCCTCGAGTCATTTTGCGATATTAAAAATTATCAGAATGATTTACGTGGTGACATTCGACCATGGAGACCGAAGCAAAACTTGACCTACTGCACGATCGATAAACAAGGGCCCAAGATCTTGCTGCGATACCATATCAAACATACCTTTTTCTCTCTTATTCATTCCATAAAATAAAGTACAATATATAAGATAAAAATATTTTAAGATTCTCTATGTCTAAACAATATTCTGACTAATCATGTTGTACCCAGCAGGTGAAGGGGATTTTTTCCTAAATATACGATTTCCTAACTAGCTAATTGCAAAACTCACGCCAGCAGGCCCAAATTATTTATCTAGTCTAGAGAAGCTGCTCAGCCGCTTGACATATGAGCCCCATAGTTTCTCACATCAGGATCAATCACATGTTAGCAAGACTATCCAAGATCTAGTTGCACGCCAACACATGACGGACTCAGCTCTATATATGGAAGGTCAGGGGATCGGATAAGGGGTTGGGAAAAAAAAGAAACGTTAAAGCATTACAACTTGTTTGGGAGTGTGGATCTACGGCTAGAATGAATCTCCAGATACACTCTTAACACGAGGATCTTCAATGACCATTAAGTAAGCCTCAAGGCCATACACTAAACTAAGCTACCATTGGGATTCTACATCCTTTTTTTTTTTTTTTTAATCTAAATAAATAAAAAATAAAAAATAAAAACCTCAAAACAAGAGGAACTGATGGCAGTGTGGATCTACGGCTAGAATGAATCTCCAGATATTTTGGCATCCCAAGGCCATGTGGGAAGCTGCCGTTTCCCTTTATGATTAAAGGCACCTGCCCTGTAAAAATGTTCCATAAACTTTAAACTCAACTTATTTAATTAAAAGTAATTAATGGTAATGAGTGTATAATTTTGAATTATTTTAAGATATTTGTTTACATGAAAACATATGCTTTGTTTAGTGCCCAAAAGAATCCTTGAAAATGATTTGAATATGGAAAAAATTGGGTGAGCATGTGGATGATCGGCGGAGGCGGTAAATTTGTAGTGGCAGAGTCGGCGGCCGGGTTTGAGCATTTGAGCCCAGGCTTGTTGGTGGCGAGGGCTGGAGCCCGGTAGAGCTTTGAAACGAGCTTAAAATCGGGCTCAAGCAGGTTGATTTAAAAAAGGCAGCTTAGGAGAACCGTTAGGCTCGTTTTTCCATGAGACGACTCTGAGGCCAACTCGAGCTCAAACCCCGATCCAGGAGCCTATACAAGTTTGTATTGTAATCAATCCTCGAGCTTAGTCCATATACTTTTTAACTTTTTGTAATCAATCTGATAACAAATACATCAATTAAGGAAATAATTTTCTATGGGATTTGTTTTACCTTAGTTGATTTATGATTAAATCTTAAAGTTGTTAAAGCCACCTCCTTGACATTTGTTTACTTTCTAGATTACGAAATTCCTTTGGCGAAGCGACTTGCAGCGAAAAATTATGAAATAGAATTAAAACAAGTAGAGTATACGGTGAAGAAATAAGATCATAAAATCTGTTAAATAAAACATGATTGAACATCATTTATCTAAATAAAAATAATATATCGACAAGATCTGCAAGAGCAAACTCATTAGTAACAACGAAACTATTTGGCAATATCTTCAGCACTTTTATGGTTAAGTTATTGTCACCCTCGAGCTACGAGATGCGCATGATTAATTCCCAGACAGCCATTTCTGCATTCTGATTTGGAGATCAGGGAATACGCCCACCATGTCGAGCCGTCGGCCCAATTTTCATCTTGACGGTGACAATTGGCGCTCCGTGTTACAAATGCAATTAGCGATCATATCTGTTCGCTTGTTTCATACGTGAAACCACCCCACGATCACCCTTGATGCCTTTGCCCGTACACGCTTCGAATCGTTGGGTTAAGTCGATACCGGTATCGAAGGGCTGATACCCCAGGATTTGAGATTGGATCCTAGTTCATCGATTTGGGTGATCGTATCGGTGGAATTAAATTGCGTTTGCCCTCGATGCTACCGAGATCGGCAAAAGACCTTGTGCAGGCTCGCGGCCGCGGCCTCTATGAACCACGGGAGCCCCGTTAGCCTCATATTTGTAATGGTTCTTATGCGGCCCCAGGATGGCGTCGTTCCGATTAGGTCGTACCCGACATTCATGTCTTCCCACGAAGCGTCTAACTTTGCGAGGCGCCTTGTATCTGCTTGGAGCATCCCGAATGTCGGCGCGTTCGCTATTGTGGGTACCATTTCGCTCTAGAGCGGATCTGGGAGATCTGATCTTTGATCCCAGATGACGGCGTGGGATTCGCTCGAGCTCGGCCGTCTTCATCGTCGGTAGTGCTCCAATAACGAACCGTGAGGATTGGCGCATTGCCCATCAGCGTGTCGTGGATCTGAAGGCGAGGATCGAGTTGCACATTGATATCGGGACACACAGTCGGGATCAGCGCTGTCGGTGAAGACCAGTCTTCTTGCGGTCGAGAGGCAAGTAGGCGGAAAGCCTCGTTCTAGCGCGGGGATGGGTCCCCGACGGACCGTGAGGCACAGCGAGGCAATGGGCAGGAGCCGAGCAGATTTATGTGGCTTTAAATTAAGTACAGTTATTTCGTTTAGCCTCATAGTGGCTGGCCAGAAACTTTTAGGCGGCGAGTAGGCTTGAGCTCGTTACCAATACTAGGCAGAAGATAGCCTTCAACCTTTTACGGCGTGCTAAACCCATAATGCTTTCCCTTTCCAGCCTCTCCACTTGCAGCCATTCAGAGAGAGTCCACTCAACCGCTTCGCTTTCTAATCCTTCCTTTTCTAATTGCAACTGACAACACGTTTGTTTTATTAGAAATTAATTTTAGCATGACATTTTGTTTTAACAGAACTTACAAAATAAGGAATCTCTTGCTTCTCGATACTTCCATATACTTCCAACTCAGCTTGAGTAAAAAACTCAGAAGTAGAATTGAACTTAATCAAATTTTTTTTTTCAAGTATTCGAGGCTCAAAAAATAATCAAACTATTTAAATCAGTTAACAAAACTCAAATCAATTAAAATAATAATAAATAATTATATTGACCTCGAAGCTCAAGAATTAATTCGTATTCGACTTAATTAAGCAGAAATGTTTAGAGTCGCGTCACTGAAGCTCGAGAACATTCGTAGTTAATCAGTCGAAACTCAAATAAGCTCGTGAGTAAGCTTTCTTTCGTTTACCTTTGATGCAATATTATGAAATTTTGTGTTTTATATGTTTCCCGTGTTTTTATAACAATAAAAAGAAATTTAACGTGTTTTGTGTTTCTTGTGTTTTTATAACCAAAAATAAAAAAAATTTAAACATGTTTTCCATGTTTTCTTTGTTTTTAAAAACAAAAATTAGTTTTCAAAACATAAAACCCAACATGCCTTTGTATTCTATGACTTCCAAAAAAACAAGAAACAAAAAATCTAGTTTAATTCTTGTTTTTGAAAACTATTTTGAAAAATAAAGAGAACATCATTTTAGTATTTCTTTAATTTCCTTATTTTCAGAATAAGAAAAACCGGTACCAAACAAAATTTTAGTGTTATAAGTACTTTTAAGAATAAAAACCTGCCCTTGAAAAAAGGAACCAAACAGGCTATAAGGGTTTATTTTCCCTAATAAGATACCTCCGTTGTTTATTTTTCCCTTCTAATACCAATACAAATTATTTCTAATTCTATCACACTCCACGACAAATTAGGGCCATTTGTTATAATAGTGCACATTTATAAGGTTATTCTATTTTTCACAAAATATTGGAGAGTGGTGTGTTTGCTGTAGTGGAAATAGCATTTTGGTCCTAGAATGTGGTGTTATTATATTTTTACACTTAAAAGAATTTTCTCCTCAAAAATGCACTTTCTATGTTACATGTTTCATTTTCCCTTTCTCCTTACCCCTTGAATAGGGTACATAAATACATTTATCCCTAAATGGTGTTTGCAAGTGCAAAACTCTTTGAAAGGACTACTCATGTGAATCTTCCTCAAAAAGATCTCATAATATGGATAAATTTCAGTTTATAAAAATAAATTGATTATCTGAAGATTTCCGTTTCTACGAAACCCTTAAAACACTTTCTTTTCTAAGTTGGCACATTTTATTCTAAAACCTTGAATTTTAATATTTTAATCTTTAATTATTATTATTTTTCTTTTGCTATTTATTGTAGTGTTACAAGTACTCTACTAATTACGAAAGGTAAAGGTTATTCCCGTCTTAAATACTTTTAATTAACTTAGAAAATTCTACGTCTAATACACACATGATTGAATTGAACACCTCTAACACTTTAAAAGAGGCTCAAATAATACCGAGAAGGAAATAGGATTAAACTAGGATTAAACTAAGCCACACTGAAATCGCAGTTTCATGTAAGAGTACAAGCATTGCAGGTGCTTCCAGTATTCGGGTCAAGACAAAATTAGAACCGATTGAAAAAGGACATCCATTTAATATTTGTCACAGATTACATACATATTACATTGTACGAAAACACTTTATATGGCCAACCAAGTGAGTGATGCGATCATTATTAGCGCAAATCATTATTTTTGCAAAGCTCAAAGGCCTCTTACAGGCTTAAGGCCAAGACTCACATAAGTCATAAGGCATAAGCTTTTGTGAAGTAAAATATGACTTTTGATACACATAATTTTTATAAAATATGATTCAAAATATGATTATGTTGATAAAAAAAAAAAAGATATTCCTAATATTTAAAAGAAAAATTGATGAACAAACTAATGAAATTATATAAATTTCAATATATAATTAAAAATTTTGAAAATAAATGTATTTTAAAGAGAAACTATAGTATATAAGGTGCGCTTTAAGTATGTCTTGGAAGATAAGACAATATAGCCAGGGAGTGCTTGCGCTGTGGCTAGAGCACGCACCACACAACTGCAAAGCTCCATTTTAGCATTTGAATTCCTGGTATGAATTTTTGGTATATTTATGTGCAGGTTGCGAACTCATTTGCCAGGTCACTTGAACTGAGAGTGCAACAAGGTTAAATGGATTTACATCACTTGGGATTTCTAAGAACAATGATCACAGAAATAACTTACATCTTCTTCCATTTAGAACACTGGAGAAAGGGGGCACAAAAACAAAGGCAAATGGTAGTAAGATTCCAAGTGATCACAATAAATTGTTAGAAACCATCATCAATGAATTCAGTATGTAAATCAAGAATAATACCTCATCTTGAATAGCACTGGAGCTTCTGAGAGAGGGGTGAATTGGAATTGAACCTCCACTAGTATAAAACATCCGAAGCAACAACTAAAATTTCCTGTTTAGTTTAGGAAAAAGTTTTTTTCCAGCCTCTCCCCAACCCACCACACCCCCCAAATTGCATCAAGCTTTCAAGTGAAGATTTTGGAATTAGAAAAAAGTCAAGGAATTGTTTGAACAACAGTAGAATTAACAGTTCCATATGGACATTGTATATAATTTAAAGGTATTAAATGACAAAGGATGCGAATTAACACAGAAAGTCCGCTGATGCAAATGCACAAAACAACATTGTTTTTTTATTAAAAAACAAAAGTTTATTAAAGGATCTGATGATAGTAAAAATGTACTATCAAAAACATAATTCCAATATGCATCCTTACAACTGCAATTAACATCAAAATATCTTCTTAAGAACTCTTCAGCTCAGGTCTCCAGTAATTTTCAGCACTGACTGACTCAGGAGAACGAAAGTTTTAACATAAAAATCATCAGAGATAATAAGAAGATATTTAATGTCCAAACTACATTCAAATATTTATCAGTAACAAAAAAATTATGAGAAAAAGGCGAAATATATAAACTTTAAGTTTCACATTTAAGAAAGCCAGTTAAACTATACAATATTCAACGAATCCCTAGAGGGGGAAACCTAACTAAATACACTCATTACCAAGAAAATGAGAATACTTTGGAATTGACTCTCAGAGCCCGAAAGTCATAGTTAAAGATTAATCTTCAAGCCCGAAAGAAACATTAATTAATTCAGGTGTCAAATGTAGTTGCAGAAATTCTACATAAAGGTTTCTTTCGGTCAATTAACTAATGTTTAAGGATTTCTCTCTCAATTCAAATACCCAAAAAAGTGGGAAAAAGACACGAATCTTGGTTTAAAATTCCAAAGGTCAACTAGTACGGCATTGAAGATCTTATTCAAGGCCCTTCAGTTCAGGTCTCCACAAATTTTCCTCATGGAACAACTCGGAAGAAAATTTTCTTGTAATCATCCTTAGACAGAATACAAAGATCTTCAATGCTCATTTCATTAAAAACACAATATAAGTATAGAATAGATCCATGTCGACCATGATTTTCAACCCTTTTCATGACCAAAAAAAAAAAACCGGAATAGAAAAAAAAAATCAAATATAATGAAAAAGGGGTCAACATTTTATTTTACTCATAAGTAAAACCCAAAACGAAACTGCAAGGAAGAACAATGAGGAGGAAAAAGAGAGAAAGAAGCAGGAGGCGTCTCTTCAGTTCAGGTCTCCAAAACATTCCTCATGATGTATTTTCAGAAGAACGAAAGTTTTTCAACTGATCATCATAAGAGACAAAAGAGAACAACAACTCATAACAAAATTTAGAATTAAACCAATTCTTAAAAATACTTCGAGCAAAGAGGAAAGAAAGGAAAAGAAAAAGCAGAGAAATCAGAAACGATACCTGTGAAGTTCAAAGGCAACCGAGCAGTGAAAAATTGGGAGAGGCGCATAGGGTGGTTATATAGTGGCTATGAGGATTGAGGCCATAACCCTAGCTTTAATGGATTAGGGTTTCTCATTTAATGTTCAGTTAAATATTTGGTTGGATCTGGGCCCAGCGGCCCAGCCCAATGTTCAATCCCCACTGGACTTTTGGCGCTCCTTCTCGCCGAAAACAGAGTGCAAATTGGCCGTTTAGTCTGATCCAAACCAATATTTGGACTATCATTTTTAGAATTACATATATAGTTATTATCTTAAAATTTAATCACATTTAAATTTTAAATTATACTAAACAAAGCCAATCTTAATTTAATCAATTAACTTAAATCTTACTAAATCAACCTCAACACAATTTTTAAAGTTATAAAAAAATGAGATGAATTGAACTTCAGACTCAAGTACCTTGGGTTAGATGTTGACTGAGTTAGACTCAATTAAACCTCCAAACTGATCAAATCCCATGCCATGGTTACAACCCCATTGAACTCTCCTGTTTTTTTTTTTTCTTTTTGATTATCATGATCTGCCTACTTTTGTTTTAAAAAAAATATATGATTTTGAAAAAAAAAAAACTTAAAACAACAAATAAAAAATAATAGATATTAAATCTTGTACATGTATAAGTTAAATTCTCAAACATAGATTTATTCTTAAATATGTCAAAACATTGATTTTTTAGCTTAAATATTAAACTAATTTTAACCATCAAACATATAGATGAAATGGTTATGGTATCTCATAACTTAATCAATAGTTTCGAGTTCGAACTCTTGAAATGTAATTGTGTTTTATGGTAGAGTTTTATCAGCCTTATAATCCCTTCCGGCTTGTATGAGAATTAGTCTAGATATGGTATGATTTAAAGGCGTCTTTCGTGTGTACATGGATCTCTTAGGACACGCAAATCCCAATAAAAGAAAAATATGAAACTGATTTTCAATTATAAGTTTCTTACTAAATTATCCAAAACAATTAGTTGTTTGGGCCTAAAACATTTTACTTTATCTAAATGTGCGTAAACAAAAGAATGCGGTCGGGGAATTGCGATGTTTTAACTTTTTTACCCGTCTTCATACAAAAATAAAAAGGTTAATATTTATATATAAAAAAAAAAAAAAAAAAAAAAAAAAAAAAAGAACTAACATCAAACAGAAACTTCCAAAGAGTATAGTCATTTCTGAAGAATCTTTTTTTTTAATATACTTTAGTTAACACGTAATAGGCGTCTCGACCAGTTAGTAGAAAAGCATCTTAATTTATTTTTTTTGAACCACAAAATTACTTTTGAGATTTAAGTAAAATTTCATTAAAAGCGTCTAAACCGATGAAGCGTAAGGATTATCTATCGTAAATCTGTTGAATTTTATCATTCTCTTGCTAATAATTACATCATGTACCCTCATTAATTTATATAACTCCATACACTATAAAATTGATTTAATTAAAATTTAAAATAAATATAAAGATTCAATTAAAAATAAAAATGGCCATAAATATTTAATTAAATCGATAAAAATAAATATAAATATTTTGAATTAATAATTTGATGGTTGAACTTTTTTTGCGTTACAAATATTAATTAATTCAAATAGGGTGCATTAATTAATATAAAGATATTTTTTTGGGTTAATAAATATCACTCCTCTTTTTGCAGACGGGGTGGGGAGGGGGGAAAGGGGAGGGGGGAAAGGGGGGGAAGCAGGGCTTTGTTCGGCGCCGCTGCGAATGGAGGAGCTCGTTATTTCATAACAGCGGCGTGACTTTGCGGCCCAGGCGGCGGCGGACGGGGCGAGGCGACGGCGGCTGGCACGCGTTGCGATCGAGGGCGAGGCGTAGGGTTGGCTTTAAATGCGATTTCTTCCTTTCCACGAATCGTTTCTTGCGATTTCCCTCAAATCTTCAAAATGGTTGTATGAAAATCGTTTTGGGTTTTTTTGCTATTTATTGAAATTTTTGTTTCAGTTGTTGGTTCACGGTGTGCATCGATTTTGTAAAATGGTTCAGTTTCTTGGTTCACGGGTGTGCATCGATTTTGTTGTTTGAATCTCTGTTTTGGAGAATGTCATTTTGGTTTTGTTGGTTTAGTTTTTTGGTTCAGTTTCTTGGTTCACGAGTGTGATTTTTTTGTAAACCAAGGCCATTCATAGTGCGAGGGTAAGATTAGGTTTTACGCCTGGCGATGAAACGATTAAGTATGTTGCCCCAATTGGCGATATTGTTCATCGGCCAAATTATAGCTCAGATATTGCTCCACTTCATTTGGGCGATTTTTGCTTATTAATTTGGCTTTTGCAGGTGGTTTTGCTCCACTGCTGGAGTTGCTCTAAATTGTCTGGCGGAGCCCTTCCCATGCCTATGTCATTCACGATAGATTAAATACCTGTTTCGTATATATATATATATATTTTAATATAGAATGGGTTCCTGTTTTAAATTAAAGCTTTTCAAAAGTCGACCCAACTTGATTTGATCACGAAAACAAGGGCTTATTTGATTCAATTTTTTAAATTTGCTTTTTGTTCTCAGAAATAAGAAAAATAAAAAAAACACGTGTAATTCCCAGATTTTTTTATTCACACAAAACACAGAAAGCAATGAATTTAAAAAACAAAAACAGTTTTTAAATAGCTCCAAAAAGGGGTTTTTGGGTATTCTCCGTGTTTTCAAAACAGGAACCAAACATGTCTTAAGATTTTCATAAACTGAAGGATCACCAGTAAGATAAGAGTAATGAAACCTCTTACAAAGTTAATAGGGGTTATATTTGCACCCAATTTAACTCCAATACATTAACCTTTAAGCGAGAGAAAAATAGTATCATACATAATTCCACAGTGATTTTACTGGCAGTCAGAACACGAAGGAAAGGACCAAACGAAACAAATCAGAAGTAACTCTCACTATTTTTAACTTTTGTACTTTTTTTTCCTCTTGTCTGTTTCATTCTACAAATCTCTATGGTGGAAGGGTGCCCGATTTGCTAAGGAACAGGAGGTGGGGAAAATAAAGAACAGTTTGCAGGCATACAAGCACCCTTTGGGTTTCTTATTCTGTAAGTGCAAATTCAGAAACCACAAAAAAAAAAATCTAATCCAAGGAAAAAGCTCCACTGCAATACCTGCACCAGTCAACAGATAACTGATTAATAATACGATGAATTTGTAAGTAATTAGCTGATGAGAAATTGAGGATAATTAGCAACTCAAATCATCATTTGAATTGCTTGTAAAAGACTTTGGAAGATGCTAGTGGCAAAAAAACAAGTGCATTATGTTGCTTTAAAATTACTCACGATAATGGATAACAGAATCACATAGCATATTTTTACTAACTTGTGAATTACTAACTTGTATATTTCAATGGTGTTAAATTTCCTTAATGTACCTTTCAGAATCTCAGAAAACTTACAAGGGTTATCAGACATAGATGGAAAGAAAAGCACTTTAAACATCATCGTCCTGTAGTAGAAAATGAAGCTTCTGATTCCTCAAGTGAAAGCTGCATGCTTCATTAGTCATGACAATAAAAACCCGTATGTACATCAGAGTTGTAATTAATAACTATAACAGAAAAGGACAAAGTGGTTTACTCAATTCTGCTTTGTAAGAGCATCTAATAATTACTCCTCTTCTGGAGGGCAACCCACAGACTTTGGTATTTATGAAGTTGGAAGGTGGTTTTCTCAACTCCAATATAGGCCATGATATTTACCATTATTTAGTAAAATTTTAAGATAATTAGCACATCAGAAGACTTCAAAAGAGAGATACACATGAGACCCAAACACAGCCATGCAGGCACACACAAGAAAGAAAATAAATTGCGAAGGCCCAAGAAAAATGTATTTACCTGTTGCTAAACTTCTCAACAGCATCAGAGGCAAAAAGAAGTGTTTCATTGGCTTTCTCTAGAACCATATAAAGCTCTTTTCCCCTTGTAGTCCGTGCAATGGCCAAACCATTATTTTTGCTCTGATACATATTTCCAAATCTTTGTGTGACCAGGGTCATCCCATATTTCTCTACTCTTTTCCAATCAACCTCTTCTCTAAAGATTTAGCAGAAATTAAAATTTACAAGATATAAAGAGGGATGAAATGCTTGAACTCCACAGTGGATGAGAATCTCATCATCATATGATGATAACTATGGAGGAGACAAGCCTGTAAGAGCTCTCCACAAGATAGTCATCCTTCTACTTTCTAAAAATTATATATACCAAGTGACAGAACACTTAGTATCATTCTGTGCGCAAAGCTGTAGGCTAGGCTAGACTCCCACTTATCAAAAGAGAGAAAAATAAAGCCAAACTGAAACAGTTCTCAACAACCAAAACTAGACCTTTACTAGAACAGACAAATGCAAGGTGAAGATGATCTGTATATTACATTGTGAGCTAAATATGAAATGCATACTAGAATATATATATATATATATATATATATATATTTTTTTCTCTCTCTCTCACCTATATATATATATACTCAAAAAAGGGACTGCTGTGGCACTAAAGGGATCAATTACTAGCTGAAACAACCACTCAATTTATGGTCATAAGCAGGGTATCCCAAGTAGATTCACAGGAACTACCAGGAAACTAAGCAATAAGCATCCCACAAGTTACCAAGAACGTCTTTTGGTGAAAAAGGTCCAAAACTCTAATTTGGCAATTTTACACATTTAAAGAGTGGAGATCTCCAACAAGATAGTCACTCCTAGGAATAACAGGAAATGATATTAGGCAACACTTGTGTTTGCACCTACCAATTGGTTGGTGCTTTAGACTTGTTTCTTTTAGCCAAACCTTCCTCAGCAGGGTCGATATTCACCCTAGTTGATTATCTTGATGTAAAAGTCCCTATTAATTTATAAAGAAGCAAGGACCTATGTAAACAAGACAAAGCTAAATAGTTGCAGAGAGCAAACCTTTGTTAGGGTTGTAACTTTTCCTGGTGGAGAAGCCCTAGATACATTTCTGTCACCATCCACCAGTAAGTAACGATAACCACCAACATGATATGCATTCTCACCTCCCCATCCTTTTGATAGTTTCTCTTCAACTTTCAACATCTTCAATGATGCCTGACAGATTTTGCAAATAACAAGATTTAGCGAACATGTACAGATGCTTCCAATCTTTGGATATATGCCACAACTGTTTATATTGAAAAAGGAATGCTAAGAACAAAAGAGTGTATACAAAGTACATCATACAAGCTAGTCAAAATCCTTATCCTCTATGATAACGAACTCAGTCAAATTCTGCAACAATCATTTAAACATAAATCTCCTAATGCTTCAATCCTTCCAAGAAAGAAACTGTTTCAAACAATATTGCAGTTATCATTATAGTTGTCATGTAAAACATTTTACAACACATGCTTAACTAAGTTTTAATCAATCTTGAAGAGAACAGGCACTAAGTTGGCTGCTTTCATAATTTAAGTGAATTTTGGGATTACAGTCCCAGGTCTTTATGGGACTATCATTCCAAGGTCATATCAAAATCAGATCACATGATCACCTCTTCATCTCTGCATATAGACAAGCACCAACATCATAAACTATGTACTCAAGTTTCTGAGGCACAACAGACAGCACAGGTCCATATAGATATAGAAGAAAGGATAACTAACTGCAATACTTTGGTCCTGTAGAATGTAGAACTAATGACAGCCCAGCAGCACAAAGTACAATGAACAAGGCTGCAAACTCTAAAAAGGTAAAAGAATGGTTCTAAAGGATATGAGATTAAAAGAACAAAAAAAAAAAAGGACCTAAAAAGAAGTACTAATATACTGTCTAATAAGATTTAACTAGACAACCTAACAAATATTTGGTGCAATTTAGAGAATAATAGTCCACATGATTTGCATAGCTAAGCTCTAAAAAAGTGATGTTAATGCTTATAAAACAGATTTCTAGGATTTCAATAGTAGAAAACAGTAAACATTATAGTCACTAACACAAATAGAATTGAACTAAACAGCGGTTTGACTGACATTTTCCACAATTTGCTGCTTGACCACAGATAACCCTTGCTCCCCGTTCAGAATTGAACTAATAGGAAAGAGAAGGATTAAAGTAAGACTTTTATGCTGATAAACACAGAGATACATTCTCTCATCTGTCTGCTGCAGCCAAACCGTTGGAGTGGCAGAAACCATGATACCAACTTCAGGACCCCAGATATCGGTAACAAGAAAGCCATCAGTCCCCTTGTACCACTTGTTGAGCTGTAAGGGCCTCACAACATGATGGCTGTGTTCTCCACCATGAGGAGAGGTATCACGTGAGCCATAAAATTGTTCTGAAACAGGACCAGAGCTTGCCAGGACAGATGCTGCATTAATCTGAGATGCACTATTTCCTTTGCGTAAGTAAGACCATGAACTTGCTCGGGACAATAGAGCATGTGGAGCCAACCTTAGTACAGCATAAGTAAACAAGTTTATGGTGTCATCCTGAGAAAAAGATTATGAGAATGATTAGCAGGACAACAAATGGTCCTATCAGAAATCAGTTTCACAGTCATTTAGTGTTTGAGCATTGGCACTGTCATTTCTGACATCCTCACGCGCATTTAGTGCTTATTAATACATTCTTATTTATGAAAGAAAAGGAAACATGAAGGAAATTAGCATTGGCATTACGGTAGAAACACAGCCAAAAAAGATAATAAATAACCAGAGATCAAACCATACAGGTGAAAGTGTTGTGGACACCAGTAGATCCTGAAATAAGACAAGTGAGTAACATGGTGTGTTCCCAGCACATGATTCCAGTACTCGGACAAGTGACTGCCAAAAAGACATAATTAGCCAAAAATAAAAACAACAATGAAACATCTTTTTATTCCTTATTAAGTTTAGTACATGTTGCTCTGTTTCAACCACAACGAATAAGAATTGTGGGGGGTGGTGGTGGGTGGATTTGAATAAATAACAAACCCAGATTCTGGTTTGACTATACAGTGTAAATCCCAAATACTTGGAACTGAACAAAAAATGAAGTACAATTTTTTTTTTTTTTAATAAATAACAAACCCAGATTCTTTTTTTTTTTGGTAAGTAACAAACAAACAAAGCCAGATTCTGGTTTGACTATACATTGTAAATCCCAAATACTTGGAACTGAATAAAAAATGATGTACAATTTTTTTTTGGATAAGTAAACAACAATATATATATATATATTGAAAAGAGGGGGAGAGCCCAAAAATGAAGGACAAAATAGTCGATTTATGTTTTCAAATAATAATGACGATGTTCATGAAGTGATATGAAGTACCGAATTTCCAAAACACATTCCCATAAATGTAATATGGATTTCCTCAAGTCAGTGAAACTGGCTTTATTCAATTCGTCAGTGCAAATAGGAGCAAAGAATCAGCAAAAAGTATCACGCTTCATCATGCATACAACGATTGCTTCAGAAATCATAACTCCAAGTTGACACCATATATGTACCTCAGTAAAGAACAGTAAATTGGATTGGGGGCATAAAGCACTTGAATTATTCTTAAGCATACTCATGCAAAGATCAACAGTTAGAACCGGTTGATGGCAGTGCAGTAATGACTTGGCACAGTAATGAATAAATGGAAGCAACAGCATAATTTATATCCATTTACTACAGTGTATACTTTGCTACATATTTTCAGTAAAGACAGAACCCTGGAAGTAATGAAATGGTTTGAACAGTTCAAACTAATACAGAGACCAAAAATGGTGGTGATGGTGGCATGAGAAAAATGAAACTGACACATTAGATAAAAACCCCCAACTCAACTCTGCCCCATATCCATCAACTAAAATATACATATTTATTTATTTTCTATAGGCATATCAATAAAGCCCAATATTTAACATAACACAGTTCCAATAAGTACAAGAGTAATGCTCACATTAAGAATGAAAATATTGAGAATTCATAGAATATTAGTGGTTTTTTTCTTTATAGCTAAAGAAGATTATTATAAACTTTGTATATAGTGCCAAAGCGAAACTGACTAAAAGGCCGTATATAGAATGCCTTTCCAGGTGAGCCAGAATTTGATCCGCTCCAAAGTGTAATCCAACTCTGGTGTCATGAAGGACCACGAGATGCCTTCCTTCCAAAAGTACAGTCAGTCAACAAAGTCCAACATGGACAAAGAGCTATCAACTATATATGAAAAGGGATTAAAAGATTAAACTGAGAAATTGCCACTTTGAGTTCAGCTAAATCATCTTATCCTTTGTATTTTTGCGAATTGAAATACACCAGTAATCTCATAAAAAAGACACCTTGTCCAATTTTCAGTCATGGATCCATCCTCTTAATAACTTGGGGTTTAACACGCAGCCTGGCTCACCCTCCACCTTGTAATCAACAATGCTTTTAATATCGATGGTGGGTTTTATGAAAAATATAATAATATAACATGGAAATGCTAAAATTGGTTTTTTTATAAATTATTTTATTTTATTTTGATAAGCAAGAGCAATATTAGAAGATAAGCAAGAACAAGAAAATATTACACTTAGAAATTAATAAAAGCATAATAAAACACAATTAGAAGATACAAGAATGTAGATTAATATCTATATCACGAGATGGAGTCTGTATAACTTATTCTTTATGGGCTTCATATACATTTATACAAAAAGGGCATACAAAATCATACCCGGTGCACACATAGACAACAAAAAAAAAAGGTTGAGTCTAGCCCATCAAAGCATAAGGATAAACAAAAAAAAAAGCAATATTCTCACCTTACTTTGAGTTCAGAAAATCAATGAAATCTATCATGGTACACTCCAACTCACTCCAAAAAATTAAAATAATTTGATTACTTGATCTTTTTTTCATTGTCATCAAAAGCTCCCCTAATTTTTCCCTTTCAAATGGTCTAAAATAAACCTAAAGGCACAGTTTTCAAGCTTTTCTTCTCTTCTTCATGACAAAAGAAAAAAAAGGGTACCTCTTACTTATATCATTAACCCTTTGATACCCAAAATTATGGATATTTTGATGAAAATATTGTGTATACTTTGTCCTTGGTTTTCTAACATCTACCCCACCAATAAACAGAAAAACTGAATTAATTGATTAATTCAAAGGAATTTTTCAAACCAATGCCAATCCCTCCCCCCAACCCAACTGACGTAGAGATAGCACATGCCAAAACATTAACACTTCTTTCCAAGAGTCCACGAGGTTGGTTTATCCAATTAACAGTCCTTAAGCTTTAAAGACACCCAATTGGGAAAAACATAAGCAAAAGGATACTTGGTACAGTTTGGAACACTCAGTAGACATACCTGAACTTCAAGGGCAGCCTCCGCCCAACAGTTAGCATCTGCACAGTTCCACGCTCTTTAAGCAGTCACGGAATGATGGTAGCTTGATTTTTCAACAAGAAAATCTGCCCCAAGAAAAGCAAGGTAGAGTGAGATACAGCAACTTCAGCATTACTCCAGAAGCACAAATCCAATACAGTCCATTTGATACAGCAACTTCAGCATTACCGCAGCAGCAAATATCCCATGGAGACCGCTTTTGAAATGCTGACAATTAGTGACTTACAATGAAACATTTTTAACTACCAACAGTAGAAAATGTATTCAAGTGTAATACAAGTTGGCATGAGGATGAATGTGCCTTACCGCTAAGATAATCCATGATGAAATTATACAAGTGAGGTCGAACAAGTCCTCCACTGGGTTCTTTGTCAAGCAACGATCTTATTGATCCATGAAACATCACAAAAAGAGAATGTACTTCTTTAAGAACTTTTCGCAATGCATCAATCCGCCAAATGGCATCTGACTCCTTACTTTTCTCTACTACCTACAATAGGGTAGAGTTATTATTATTACTATTTTTTTCCATTTATATTCAGCTTTCCTCCATGGTTGGGTATGGGAAGGTTCACCAACTAACATTTAATAAGAACCTAATGGGAAAATCAGGTTTTATGAAGGACAATGTTACATAAAATGGGCAATTGCATATTTACAAAGGTAGGATATGTAAATATGAAGAGGTGATCACATACCAAACTGCTCATGGACAAACATATAGAATAGACCATCAGTGATATGACAAATTATACATCAAACAAGCAATATTGGAGTTTATCAGTGAGACTGCTATTAAGAAATAGAAAGCGCACCATGACCATCCATATATCTTGCTCAGCCTGGTGAAAAACATGAGAATGCCTCTCAGCTTCTATAACCTCTACATAGCCTCGTGGAGAAAGATTCTGCACGAAGCAGTGCTATGCCCCCTTTAAATAACTGAAAACAATAAACAATGATGAAAAAATTATCAAGACATGTTTTGCTCCCACATGGAAATCGAATCAGTCCATTTTGGTTTTCATATCATTTGAGGTAAAAATACTCAATGCTTTTTCCTTCCTCTCACCCAGACCCCTAGACACTAAAATGGTACCATCACAAAGAAAAGACCTCTTAGCATAATTGACAATAAGCATATTGAAATAACTTATCTCATAAAAATCTTAAAATACCCAAATGGAAAGAAAAACAAATTCACTAATTCAATACAAAAGGGGAGAAAAAAAGGAAAAATAAATAAATAGAAGAACAACTAAAAGATATTCTCCAGACTTGCAGTAAGAAAATCCTTGACAGACTCCTAGCCCTATAGCTGAAAGTTAATTTAGAAACTAAGATAAAATGAAATATCATAAAGGAAGCCAGGACAAATTATTAAATTCAAACTCAAGGTTCTTCAGGGTCTGTTCCTCCTTTATATTCTTCTTAAGTGCCAGTCTATTCAGAGTTTTAGAGTCCACTAGGAAATCATTTTGCTCTAAGTCCCTAATGGGCTCTTAATTTAACCACCCCACTAAAAATACTAATTAGAGCTATACATAATGATAAGACATTTTATCATAAAGCAACCAATGCTTTTTTCAATTGAAAGGGTCTAAATATGAAAATGTTGAACGTCGATCTCAGCCATTTTATTCACTAAAATTTTCACACAACAATCTCCGTTCCCAATATCCATATCAATTAACGAAGATCACAGGTACCGACTCACCAAAGAGAGATCAGCCGGATAAATTTGCACGTGATAGACTAAATTTCCAAGATATACAAGTACCTAACCTTGTAAAAGTGATGAGTCCCTCGCTGAGCCCTATCACCGATAGCTGCGTAGAAAAGGGCAAATCAGCTGGATGGAAGAACAAAATCTTGTCTAGCTCCTGCCCTTCTTGTTGCCCCCTTCTCAAATCAAATACGCAAAGCTGAAAGCCTTCGTTCACAACAGTGTTCGCTGATGATAACCCCATTATTCCTCCTAATTCATTCACCTTAGAAATAAATAAATAAAGTTTATACGAGACAAAATAGCAATTTATAATAACCCTAATAAAAAGAATGCGGATTTTGAAAATGAGGGCTTACTAGGAACAAAAGATCACCAATTTGACCCTACTCGCCGTAGGGAAGTGGATCACGGAGAGAGAGATTGCGAGGCCGTCGTGAGGGGTTTTCTGGCTGGGGCTACTGGAATGTGAGAAAAATTGCAGAGGAGCCCAACTACCACCAACAACAACCAGTACCTAGGTTTGACTTGTAGGCACGTCCAGCGCTCGAGTTGAGCAACTTCCTCCCGGCTCCCGGTTTCCGCTCGATAGTATCCTGGCTCATGTGTTTCTCGTTTAGAATTTTAGACCGCCATTTTTTTTTGGGAATACGTTTAAAAGGAACAAATAAAAAAGAATTCGTAAATACAACCCTTTTGTTAAAAACCCAAAAACAAATAAAAAAATGTCTTTATTTAGATAAAATTTTCCCTTTAACCATCTATAGCTCACTTTTATTTCCCTACAACTTTTTCATTTCCTCCCTCTTATTCATCTCCTTCCTTCCATGGTTCAACTCTTTGCATTGTTCCAACTCCTTGCTTTCCTAAGCATGGCCATTATGCATTCATTTGAAACTTCATTTTTTTTCTCATCGATGAGAACACCAAAATTTTGTTTTTGCTAAAACAGATTGTCTTACAAATTTTGCTTTGTTTTGCCCTTTATATCTAAAACATATTTGATGCTCAATTAGAATTTATTCTTGTTTGTGTTTTTATTTTATTTACTTTTGTTTATCTTTTTTTTCATTGGTTTTTTCTTAGGTTGATTTCCTATGACATAAATGATGACCACAAGTTTGAGATTTATTAGGACTATCTTTAGTAATTAGTCTTCTACCTTGTAAAATCGCTCATAGGTATTTCTTGGTTGAAATTATTTATAGGACTTTTGATTTGCCATGTCTTTGCCACTATTCTGAATTTATCTTCTCTACAATTGGCATGTGGGCTTATCTTCCTATGACATAATAGATATATGAAATTGCTTAAACATTGTATTGTAAGAATATATTCTATGTAAAACGAGTTAGTAACAAAACCATACTTAGGTCAGATTTGAGATATATTCCTACAAAATACAAATAAGAAAATGAAATATGTTTCCATGGCATGTGTTGTTGGCACCTTACATGAATTTCACGTTAAATTGGTAGAGAATATTGTTGTTGTTTCGGTTAGCCACTTAAGGTAAAAACAAAGTAAAAGAAAAGACGAAGGAAAAAAAGGCTGATCAATAATAACAAATAAAGGTAGATTAACAATATGTTTGTTATCTCTGTTTTTTATATTCTAATTATTTAAGTTTATTAGAAATGTTTAAACATTTAGTGAGATTTATAAAGTATTTGGATAGTTTGAATCATTATAATTTTTCAACATCATTTATAGTCATAAAAAAAAAAGATTTAAACGAAAAAGTGCAGTCTAAAAGGGTGGAGAAAGATTGTCATATGGAATCATCAAATGATGGTAAATAATAAAATTATGAAATTTTATTATGGTTTTGTTATCATGGATGAGTTGACATGAAATGAATATTGTAATTGTTATCTTTTTGTTTTTTGGAACCTAAGTGAGTGAAAATACAGAAGTCATTTATTTGTATAAAAAGTGATATGTAAAGTGCAAAAGGGATTTATAACTTAATTATCTCATCATAGTTGTTATGGTTTATATATAGGATACAAGTTATATGTTTTGTTCGATAATGGTATGTAAACATAAGTATCTTTGAGTTTCTTGATAGGAAACTTGACAATAGTTAAGTCCACAATAAATAGCTACTGATTTAAGGAACTTGACTTAACCCCCTTCAAGTTGTAACTTGACGATAATTAAATCCAGAATAAATAGCTACTAATTTAAGAATTTTGGCATAACTTCCTTCCCGTTGTAACTTGATAATAGTTAAGGCCAGAATAAATAGGTACTAATGTAAGAACCTTGACGTAACACCCTTTAAGTTGTAACTTGACAATAGTTAAGTCTAAACTAAATAACTATTGATAAAGAACTTTGACTTAACCCTCTTCAAGTTGTCACTTGAAGGTAGTTAAATCCAGCATAAATAACTACTGATTTAAGAACCTTGACTTAAGTTTCTAGTTATAACTTGACGATAGTTAAGTCCATAATAAATAACTAATGATGTAAGAACCTTGACTTAACCCCTTTAAAGTTGAAACTTAATGATAGTTAAGTTCAAACAAAGTAGTTATTGAAGTAAGAACTTTGACTTCATCCTCTTCAAGTTGTAACTTACCGATAGTTAAGTCCAGACAAAATAGCTACTGATTTATGAACCTTGGTTTAACCCCCTTCAAGTTATAACTTAACGATAGTTAAGTTTGAACTAAATAACTACCGATAAAAGAACCTTGACTTAACCCGCTTCAAGTTGTAACTTAACGATAGTTAAGTCCAAGCAAAATAGATACTAATAAATGAACCTTGACTTAATCCCCTTCAAGTTCTCACTTGAAGATAGTTAAGTCCAGAATAAATAGTTGAACCTTGACTTAACTCTCTTCAAGTTGTTACTTGTGATGGATTAAGTCTAGAATCATAACATTGATTTAAGAACCTTGACTTAACTCCTGTAGTTGTAACTTGATGATAGTTATGTCGGAATAAATAATTTATTGATTAAAGAATTTTCTTAAATACATTTGTATTTTATAATAGTTTTACAACTATTACACATAAATTGAATGAAAACTTACAATACTAAAAAAATCAATCACAAACTTCCCAACTTGAGACTACATTAAAATAAATTTATATATTTCAAAATATTGAAATATATGTATCCAAATACACCTTAACCAAAATGTTCATAATTTTTCACAACTTAATTACATATAACAAATTGTCTAACCATGCCAAACAAAATGTTCCTTATCATCACAACTTAATTACATAGGCATATATCTCTTGTAGAACAATTTAGTTGTCATTTTCTTTCGGAACCAATCCATAATATCACCTAAAAGGGAATCAAATGGAAGATTGTGCATTAAGTACTCAGCATACTTGATCATGAACATCCCACAGTTATCACTACATGATACACATTAATGAATGTTAGATATATTACTAAAAATTAATGAACAAGATGTCAAAGTAAATATGAAAATTACTTATGAATTTTTTTGTTGAGGAATGTCTTCAACCATTCAATATCCCATTCCTTATTGTTAGCGTCACTATCACCTTAAATTCCATAATATGCTATGAAATTCAATAAATGTGGTAACAATTTTTATAATGGTTTAATGCTCCCTTGCAACCTTGCATCGATTATTTATGCTATTGATAGTCGTATATATATATGATCGTGTGTGGCCTTCTGGCTTAAGGTTAAGTTGATCTGACCGTCGACTGGGATACACATGGGTATCGCATATTTGTACCTCTCGATACCACATTATGTGTTGTCCTGTTCGCAAGGTCGTTTGCGCAATTAAGTAGCCCATTCGGGCCACTCCAGCCCATACTCAAAATGTTACCCAATACTATGTCTGTGATCATAAAAATTTATTACAACTCTTTGTTATAAAATCATATGTTAAAACTATTTTGTTCTAATATATTTTACAAAATGAATATCAAGGCCACACGACGCCTTCTTCACAATTATGACCTTGGATGAGCGTTGTCCACCGGTATCTGTCCTGCACCTGAAATGTTTTTCCCATAAAGGGTGAGCCACGCCTAGTAGAGATAACTCCTACAGGGGCTACTCCCCACCTAAGTGCTCATACAATGTCCACTCACCATTTCACAATCACATTCTAACAAGAACATGCCAATTCTATATGGAATCCTGCAAGCCATGCCATGAAATGAGATGCGACTCATTATGTACCATGTGCCTGAGTCCTCACCGACTCCCTCACACAACGCCTAAGCCCATGTGTGAAAAGCGAGTCGATACGGATGACAATGGTAATTTTCAAAACAAATTTCATTTGTTTATAAACCAAAAGCTTTTGGATGATACATCACGTGAATCATATTGAAATACATGTGCCTTTTTATGGGTAGCGAATTTTTAGTGTCTCACCGCGGGCTCCGCAAACTCAGACACTTTTACGGCCTTTCACCACTGGGGAAAATGTCTAACCATAATTCGCGGGGTTTTCACCCGAGGGGAGATCTATCCCTTCTTGCTGATACCCGACACATATTTTCTTTATCATGAATAAAATTGTGCGATTTTGTCAGGCGTTGTCCGTTCGCGAAATGCAATCAAATACCAAGCGCGATTAATGGATTCGTGCCATGCACTTACACCCATTTAATGCGATGTCCCCATGCATATGAAATGCAATATGCCATTGCCTATTTGTACCATGTCATCTATGGTGAATGATATATGGAAAATTTTATCAAACATGCATATCACCAATGCATCTTGGGCAATTATATCAAACATGCATATAATTTCCTTACATTAACTCATTCATGTCAATGTATCCTGCAGTAAATATCAGCATCATATAAATCATTCTTAGTCCCAGGATAATGGCGTTTATCCTCTAGGCTAAATTATAACATAACATGTCCATAAAATAACCTACAACATGCCATGTAATGGCCATGTCTACACGTACAATTCATCACATGTCGATATATTATTACATATATCAACATTTCATCAAACAAGCATGTTATGTCATGCAATTAGTACACTTGGTGTTATGATAAAAATTTCAGCAATGATGTGAGCACCAAATGCCAATCACTGGCATATGGTTAGATTCTAGACTCAAAGAACTTTTCATAGAGTCTAAGAATGCGCGAATCGGAGTTCGGACGAGAAAGATATGGTTGTCCGAAGTTGGAGTACGCCAGGAGCCACACTAATGCGTCCATCCACGCAATAGCGTGCTCGAGGGGTGCGAGGGCATTTTGTAACACCGTAAATGCAATTTTTCAGCCCCGAATTAGCTCGGACGTGACCCTTTAAACATTTACAAATTTGTCTCATGCCATTAACATGGCACAACACGATTCCAAAATCAGCCCAAAACAATAGACCAAAGACTAGAAATACACAAAAGTAGGAAGAATCCCTACCTCTTAAAGCGTAGCCCTTCGTCGAATCTCCGGACTTGACTAATTGGTCCTACAAGTTCTGACCGTCGGAACGCCAATAAACTAAGGAAGAAACCACTGGCCTCATTCCTCTTTCTCTCTTTCTTTTCCTTTCCTTTTCTTTTCTTTCTTTTCTCTCTTTCTTTTCTCCTTTCCTTTTCTCTCATTTCCTCCCTTTCTCTTTTCCTTTCTTGCTTCCCCCTCATTTTTCTACGAACACATTCTATTTATACTTGCATATTTCATGCAAGTTGACTATATTGCCATGTGTCTTGTAAGACATCCATGTTGACTCGCGGCACGCCATGTGTCACACCCGTGGCACGCCATGTGTCCCGACGATGTCGCCAGCGTGAAATCGTAGACCCAGTTCAACGAGGGTCGCTGAGCAACTAAATTTCGCGGGCGAATCAACGGTAGATCATTCACCGTCAGAGATCACAGAAAGCTTGGGGTTTTCAACCTGCTTTATATCGACAAATCATTGTTTTGCCTTTTTTTTTTTCCAGAAATTTTTTAAATTTTTTCCCGGGTTTTACACTTTATGCAAGGTGGACAACTCCAAAGACCCAGTGGCTGTCCCAAACATTGATTGGGACGTACACAATATCAACATCAAACCATTTAAGAGAATGAAGAGGCTAATAACCTTTAGCATAATCAACAAGAATGTCATCTTCAAGTAATCTAAATTGATTCCATTTTTTACAATGTTCACTCCATCTTGAATAAGCATTTTGCTACATATATAAAAGAAAACATATAGTAGTTAATCACCAATATCATAAGCTTTATTATTACAAAATTTTTAAATAAGAACAAAATTTGAAGTTATACATACCTAAAACATAGTGTCTACAAAAGTAAACTTATGGATGAAAATATGGGGATTTTGCATTAGCTGCTTATGAAAGAAGAAGAACGCAACATCAATATGCTAACAATAAAAAATAAATAAATTAGTTTCATACTTTGATTTTAATCTTAATTAAAAAATAACTAATTACGTACCATGTCATTAAACCATGAACCATGAGTAAGTAGTGACTTGAACCATTGTTGATCAACGTACATGAAGTCATTGTCAATTGTAGACCTTAAACATCAAAGTAAACTGGATCATTACTGGTTTAATAAATTGTGAAATACACAAATGTGCAAGTTAAAATTGTTTATAACTTTCTATTGGTCTTGAGTCATCCACCTTTTAAAGGACTCTAATGCTTCTTCAAAGATTGAACGCAAGGGATTAAATGAAGTTGAAGAATATCCAATCTCTTTCCTCAATTTCTTTCTCTTTGTGGATCTGTAAAAGGACCTTGCAAAGTCGAGATTTTTAATTTGGCGTCTTTTCTTGAAGATTGTAGAAGAAAGGTGGTGTGGTATGACGCCGGCGAAAATTCACTTGGCATGGTTGGGGAACCAAATGGCTTGGCAATATCAAGAACCTAGATCATCATTATCCTTCCCATCTATGGATATGTGTTTGTGTTGAAGTTGAAGATTTGTGGAAGGTTCCATGCCAATGTTCACATCCATATGAATGTCATTTCTCTCTACTTCATTATATGCATCACCCTTCAAATTTGAATGTTGGAGATCATCATTCATATTTTCATTTTCTTTTGTGTTAGATGTTGTGAATCTAGAATCATGCCTACCCTCCTCATTTTAAATATTTCCCTAAAGTTGCACCAAACAAAAATTAATAATTAATTAAAACATAATAGCAAATCATTCAAATATTAGAAGATTTCAATATATGAACTTATCACTAACTTTTAACAAAAGTTGTTTTAGTTCATCCATCTTCCAATTGAGTCCCTCAATTTCTTTCTTTAGATAATTGAAATTTGACACTAAGCTTTCTTTGAATTTCACAAACTTCATCCATAATTTATGTACATATTGCACATGAATAAGGTGAAGTTAACACTTTCAGCATGTAAATATGATTATTGAAAACATTAATTTTAGTTGAATTTACCTCAATTGATGGGACCTACGCATCATTTTTATCTTCATATGTCATTGCTACAGTAGCATTAGTAATATATGTTGTAGTTTCAAAGGAGCTTTCATCAAACAAGGTGTTGGAGGCATGATTAGGGAATGGAGTGTGGATCCGCTTGAAATCCCACTTGGCTTGATGACACGAACCAGAGCTAAGAGATTCAAAGAAGCCCTTAATGTTTTAATTCGAGATGCCCATGTGGAAGAAGCTCACGTGTTCAACTCCAAAGAGGAAACAAAGATGGTTCACGTTATCAAAGTAAATCTGAACTTAGGCCAAGAGTTAGGGCATTTTTTACTTGGTCTTTGCTGCTGATTTGGTGTTGATTTGTTCCTGATTTGATGTTAATTTGGTGTTGATTTGATGTTGATTTGTTCTTGATTGCTGCTAATTTGTTCCCGATTTGCTGTTGATTTGAGTACCAAGTCTTGTCCTAAATTATCTAGTTTCCTTTCCTTGTGGATGTTAAGGGTGTGCGTTAGTTTAGGAAAATCAGTTACTTTCCTTTCTAGTTTTGGCTGAATATTTTGCTTTCCTTTGTGGTCGAATTTTGTTTTGTTCTTCATATTTTTTAGGTCTATTTATAGGCGTGTTATCCCATGAATTCTTTACATTACGATTTATAAAATTGAGAGTTAAATTTCTATTTGGTTCTTGAAAGAACTTTTTGAACTTATTGGTTATTCCATGGTGTTCATCAAAGACGTAACAACTGGATCTCCATCACCGATTGTGGCGTCATCTTATACCAAGGTTCTTGCTTCATTATAAGCTACGGGTTAAGATAATCCATCAAAGCTGAAGACTAGAATGGTTCTTCCGAAATTAATTTGATCATGAGCCTCATCACAAGTTGATGAGGTTCATATCATTTGGTATTAGAGCAACAAGTTCTATGTTTTGGTTTACCTATCTTTTACGATATATTTTTTTTTAACTCAACCTAGTCACCACTTTCATCTGTTCCACCTAAATTCCGTTCCACCCCCAATTCCAGTCACAACATATTTTTTGCTCCACCAAAGTCTGATTTTTCTCACTCTTGATTTGATATAATTTTTTCCTTCCATATTAAAGCTGTCCCTCCCCGAGTTACAAAAAAAAAAAAAAAAATACTAAGATTTTTTGTGACATTTTGTTAGTGACCTAACTTTGTTCCTTTAGTAAGGCTTGATTTTGGTTAATGCCACCATCCTGTCCTTTGATAGGTTTTCGATTGAATTTTGCAAAAAAAAAAAATTGATTTGTTTGATTAGTTCCAAAAGAACCGAAAGGGAGATTATGAGTGGAAAAAGGTAAGAGTGGTAAGAACATTAGAGTGAGAAAAAGCCAAATAAATTTGTTGTGCAAGCACGAGTGAACTGAGTGAATCATCATTTGAGTGAAAACATGTGAGGGAGTGATTTGTGAGGTCTTTTTTTTTTCTAACCTTGTTTTTGCATCAATATGTCAAACAACGATGCATCCGAAGGTGTGACAGGAGGAATTGACATGAAGTTCATTATGGAGGCCTTAACTAGCAAAGTAAAGAGAATGTTTAGGGCTAAGTTTGAGCAATTCCATGAGAGGGTAGAGCAAAGCTTGGAGCAGCCACGAAACAACCCAACATGACATAGAAAAGAGAAGCTTCCAAGAAGAGGGATGTAGTTAGAAGAAGAGTATGAAGGGGATGGTTTGAGGATGAGATTGATCATGATTCGGTTTTTAGTGATAGGAGGTATGGGGGAAGACTTAGAGAAGCTAGGAATTAGGAAGATAATAATTTAGGTAGCATTAAGATGAAGATTCCATCGTTCTAAGGAAAGAATAACCCCGAGGCATATCTTGAGTAGGAGATACAATTATTTTGAAAATAAGAAGGTGAAGCTTGCTGCCATAGAGTTCTTGGATTATGCCATAGTGTGGTGGGACCAACTGGTGTTGAATAAGAGAAGGAATAGGGAACTAGCGATGGAGACATAGAAGAGATGAAGAGTATAATGTAGAAGCGATCTGTCCCAACTTACTACTATTGGGAGTTGTACAACAAGTTGCAAAACCTAAGGCAAGACAACCATAGTGTGGAGGGGTATTTTAAGGAGATGGAGGTTGCAATGGTTAGAGCGAATATTGAAGAAGATTGAGAGGCTACAATGACTAGGTTTCAAGTGGGTTTAAACCAGGAGGTTCAAAATGTGGTGGAATTACAACATTATGTGGAGTTGGAGGACATGGTGCACATGGCTATCAAGATTGAGAATAAAGTCAAGATGAAATGAGTAGCAACACACACGTTTCCTTTCTAGTCAAAGTTCATCCTTGGAAGTCGAATCAATAGGGAAGAGAAGCCCATGCCAAACCCCAAGCAGAAAAAAAAAATTCAAGAGGTGACCGTAAGGAAATCGAGGTAAATATTATTTTTCCATTGCCGGAATAGTGATATTAAGTGTTTTTTAAATGTCAAGGCGGGGGTCATATAGCAAACGATGTTCGAACAAAAAGTTATGGTGATCTGAGACAATGATGAGATTGAAATAGACAATGAGTTGGATTGTGATTCTATGTCATCCTTAGAGGATGCCAATGATGAGGAGTACGCTACCCTAAGAGAATTGTTGGTGGTAAGGAGGACTTTAAGTTTGCAAGCTAAGGAAGATGATGAGGTGCAATGGGAGAACATTTTTCACACTAGGTACCACATCTAAAACAAGGTATGTAATGTGATCATTGATGGTGACAGTTGTACTAATGTCACTAGCACAACCTTGGTGGAGAAACTAGGGATGCCAACAAGTAAGCATTTTCGACCTTATAAATTGCAATAGTTGAATGATAGTGGGGAGGTAAGGGTGAATAAACAAGTGTTAATCTCTTTTTGCATTGGAAAATATGAAGATGAAGTTTTGTATGATGTAGTTCCGATGCAAGTTGGACACTTGTTATTCGGAAGACCATGGAAATTTGACAAGAAAGTTAAGCATGACGGCTTTACCAACAAGTACTCATTTGTGCACAACCAACGGACGATCACTCTTGCTTCTTTGGCACCAAGTCAAGTTTATGAAGATCAAGTGAGGTTGCAAAAAGAGAGTGAACAAAAGAAAAAGAATGAAAAGATAGTGAAACAAGAAAAATGGTGAAAAGGAGTGAGGAAAAGAAAGAGGTGATGAATGAAAGTTTGCATTTCAAAACAAAATTCATGATGAGTAATTATGCCTTCGGGTTAACTAATGCACTAGCACTCATGAGATTAATGAACCACGTTTGCATGCTTTCATTGGAAAATTTGTGGTTGTCTATTTTGATGATATCCTCATTTATAGCAAGAACTTAGATAATCATTTGATTCATTTAAAATCTGTTTTGGATGTACTTCGAAAAGAAAGATTGTTTGTTAACCTTAAGAAGTGCACATTTTGCACCGATAGACTTATGTTTCTTGGTTTTGTTGTTAGTGCACAAGGAATACGGGTTGATGAAGAGAAGGTTCATGCGATTCAAGAATGGCCAAGTCCAACAAGTGTAAGTAAAGTTCGAAGTTTTCATGGACTTGCCTAGTTTTACTGATGGTTTTTGTGAAGGTTTATTAGCATAGCCGCAGATAACCAAAACTCTTGAGAAGAATGTTAAGGGTTTAAGTGGGAAGAAAGCAGAAAAAGCATTCCAATTGATCAAGGAAAACCAACCTCATGCTTTTTACTTGCTTTACCTAACTTTGCAAAAAATTTTGAGGTTATATGTGATGCTTTAGATTTTAGGCATTAGCGATTCTTATACGAAGGATGACCCGATACTATTTTGGTATGAAAAGCTAAGTAGAGCGACTTGAAATGCCTTATGATAAAAAGAGTTGTATGCGTTGGTTCAAGCCTTGGAAACTTGGCAACATTACCTTTGACTTAAGGAATTTGTGATTCCCTGCAAACCAGTCGTTGAAGCATTGAAGATATCACAAGTTGGCAAGGTTTGTATTATGCACGATGGATGGATTTCATAGAAACGTTTCCATATGTCATCCACTACAAACAATGTAAGGAAAACATTGTTGTCGAGGCACTTTTACGGAGGTATGTCCTAATCTCTACTCTTGATGATAAATTTCTTGGTTTTGAACACATTAAAAGAATTTATCATTTGACGGGTACATTAGAAGAATATGCTTGTTGTGAAAGGGCAGCCCATGACAAGTTCTTTAGGCATGAGGGGTTCTTATTTAAGGAAAATAAGTTGTGCATTCCTAATTGTTCAATTCAGGATTTGTTAGTGAGGGAGTCTCATGGTGGAGGATTGATGCGGCATTTTGGGGTAGCCAAGAATTTAGGGGTTTTGCAAGAACACTTTTATTAGCCTCAAATGAAGCGGGATGTTGAGAGAATTTGTGCGGGGTGTATCACATGTAGGCATGCTAAATCTTGAGTGCAACCCCATGGCTTTTACACACCACTTCCTATTCCTAGTGAACTATGGATTGATATTTCAATGGACTTTGTGTTAGATGCACTTTTAGGACCATTGGAGATGTGAAGTAGGGATTCTATTTTTGGTTGTGGATAGGTTTTCAAAGAATGAGCTCATTTTTATCCATGCTACAAAATGGATGATACTCCTAAATGTTGCATATATATTCTATGGGAAGGTTGTGAGATTGCATGGTATCAGCAGGACAATTGTTTCGAGATAGGAGATCTTCAAATTCTTAGGGTTACTTTTGAAAGACCTTGTGGGTGTAAGTTGGGAATCAAGTTATTGTTTTTATACTACTTGTTATCCACAAGCGGTGATTCAGACCGGGAGTGATGAATAGAACTTTCTCCTACTTTGTTGAAGCTATCATTCAAAAAGAACAGCTAAAACATGGGAGAAATTTGTTTTGCCACATGTGTTGAGTTTGCTTTATAATACGTATTACTATACATTATGCCCTTCAAGTGCCTAGTCTTTTGAGATTGTGTATGGTTTAATCCATTAACCTTTGGTTATCTCCTTTTACCTATGTCGAGCATGTTAATTTGAATGGCAAAAGAAAGTTGAATATGTTAGAAAATTAATGAGAAAGCAGACTTAACTTGTCAGAAGAATAAAAGGAATATGCAAACAAACCACGCTGAGAGGGCCTCGTAGTCGTCTTTTGAACCAGAGATTGGAGTTTGGGTACACATGTGCAAAAGAAAAGATTTTAACGCACAAAGGCGTTTCCAAAATTTCTACTTCTGAGGCGATAGTCCTTTTCAGAGTCACCTCGGCATGTGATGACAATGCTACAAAGGCTAGTTTGCTTTCGATGAGTATAATGTAAGTACTATTTTTAATGTCACTGGCAGTGCTGTTGTGGTGGCGGTGAGGACAAATCCTTTTCAAGATGAGAATGATGGAGGCATGGCTAGGGAATGGAGTGCAAATCTGCTTCAAATCCCACTTGGCCCGATGACACAAGCTAGAGTTAAGAGATTCAAAGAAGCACTTAATGTTTTAATTCGAGATGCCCATGTGAAAGAAGTTCACGTGTTCACCTCCAAAGAAGAAACAAAGATGGTCCACGCCATCAAAGTAAATCCAGACTTAGGCCAAGAGCTAGGGCATTTTCAACTTGGTCTTTGCTGTTGATTTACTGCTGATTTGGTGCTAATTTGTTCTTAGTTGTTGTTGATTTATTTGCTGATTTGTTCAGTTTGCTAATTTGATTACCAAGTCTTGTCTCACCATTCTCAGTTTCACTCTTGTGGATATTAGGGTGTGCATTAATTTAGGAATAAGTTACTTTCCTTTATAGCCAAAATTTGTTTTGTTCTTCATATTTTTAGACTATTTATGAGTGTGTTATCCCTTGAATTCTTTACATTCTGAGTTTATAAAATTGAAAGTTAAATTTCTCTTTGGTTTTTGAAAGAACTTTTCAATAACTTATCAATCGGATCTCCATCACCGATTGTGGCGTCCTCTTATACCAAGGTTCTTACTTCTCTATAAGCAATGGGTTGAGGTCATCCATCCAAGCTGAAGGTTAGAGAGGTTCTTTCAAGATTAATTTGATCATGGGTCTCATCACAAGTTGGCGAGGTTCATATCACAGGACTCATATTTTTAGCATTTTTGATATGTAGTTGTTAGTCCAAATTTTCTCTTGAGAACATGTTTTCAAAATCTTCCAATCGTCTTGTTATTTACTCCTCGATAGAAGAGAATAATAGTGAATAAAAGCATAGCTTCAAATATGAAGTCAGCTTTAATTAGTAGTCAAAAATAATATAATGTATATAATTGTATTCTTATAATTTCAATGTCGTGGAAAGTACTTACATTAGGGTCTGAAAACACTTTTTCAACTTCAATATCCCTTGGAGCACCAGTTGCACTCCAATTCAGTATTCGAGGGTAACCTTGAGATACATGAGTTGCATATTTCAATCCAAGTAGTGGAGTAGCCTCATATGCCAAAATCTGGAAGACATATGCAAATCTCACAAGACTATATGCTTCAAGTCCAACTTCTCTATTTTCTTTATTCTTATTTTGGAATTTGGAAACTCGGTTCTGTAAAACCAGGGTAAATTTGATTTTTTTTTAAATAGCTAAATGGTAAATTGCCACTATGGTACAGATTACAAACTTGAAATTTTTCGAAACCTAAAATGACAAAACGGGCCTCACCATTGGATCCGTCTCACTTGAGAAATCCAAGTTACATAGACAAAATTTTGTTGGATTAGAGATAGTCGGATTTTTCCGCGTTTTTAAGGCGCGGTGTCCGACAGCCCCCGAAAAGGGATTTTAAAGAAAATTTTGAAAGTTGGAAAATAATTTAAATAAAGTTCATATAAAATAATTTTGAACTTAAGCAAGGAACAAAATTAATCATTTTCAAAGTAAGCAGACTCAAGCGAGTTGTGGACACGTGGCTTTTTGTGAGCCAAGTCTTTAAAGTATAAATAGGGACTAAAAATCAGATGTGGGGAGAAATATCTTAGTTTTCTGTTGGCTAGAATGTGAGAGAAAAAGAAGGAGAGAGAGAGAGAGAAAGAAAGGCTTCGGTGATTCGGAGTTAATGGTTAATCAGATTAAAATTTAAATTAAAGTTCATCACCTTGATGAGGGCTACACGTAGGTACCAAAAATGAGAGATTTCACCGAAGATCCAAATGAGGATATTTGGGGAAATCAAAGTTTTGGACTTAGTACTTGTTCGTGAGGCCTCTTACATTTTCTACTACGCTTCAAGAGGTAGAGATTCTTCCTACTTTGGTTTTTACCTCTACTTTTTGTTGCTGATATAAGGGAGGTTGTTGTGTAGATGTCCTAAGGGCCTGTTTGGCTGGTTTTTGGATGGTTTATGGCCCTTTTTATGGCCTGTTTGTGGCCAGGCTTTGTGAGTTGGTTTGGGATGGTTTATGGCCTATTCAAAGTATGTTTTAAGGACTGTTTGGATTAAAAATCTGGTTCATGGCATGTTCAAAGGATGTTTTAGGTGCTGTTTGGATTAAAAATATGGTTTATAAGCCCATTGAGGTTGTTTGTTTGTTTAAAAATGGTTTATGGCCATTTTATAGCTGTTGTGGCCATTTGTGGGCTGGTGTGAGTATTTATGGCATGTCAACAACAATTGTTTTAGGGGTTGTTTGGATTAAAAATCTAGACTATTTAAGGGCTTGTTTGGGGCTGGTTTGTAGGCTATTTGGGAACTTGATTTTATGGCACTTTATTAAAACATTTGAGCTAGTTTTATATGTGGATTTAAGGGTCGTTGGGGCAGTTTTGTGGGCATATTATATGTCACATTTGGTCTTGTGAATTAAGGTTGTTATTACTTGATTTTGTAATAATATGCTTTGTTGTTGTTGTTAAATAAAATGTTGATATATGTGTATTAATATATTGACATTGGAATGAGTGTTTATTTGGAGATTATATACATATGATATGATTGTCCATGATACATGATGAAATGTATGATTTAAATTGTCCATGTATATTCGTACATATGTGATATGACGCATTGACATGCAATGGTGCATTACATTGCATGTACACGGGACATTGCATTTTCATGGGTGTGTGAGAGTGCATGGTTGAGATCAAACACCACAATTGGTGATTGATAAAGTGGGCTCCATTTGTCGTTGGGCGGTTATGAGTCACACGGTTGCATGACATGAAAAACTTGTCGGAGTGTAGCAAAGGGCTGGAGCCTCCCTGCGGTGAAGGCTTCGATTACCAGGTCATACACTTTCCAAACGGTGAAAGTCCAAAAAGTGTAGCTAGGTGTGAGAAGCCTATGGTGTAAATCCAAAAATTCGCTGCCCACAAAGACATATGAGTTTTGTTTATAAAGTGATCATTGGATGAAATTCACCAATGACGGATTTTATTACACATTGGCATTGCACATTGTGGGTGAGTCGGTAAAGGCTCGGTATGGTGCATGAGTGAGTCTCATCTCATTTCATAGCATGACATATAGAATTCCAACCCAGAATCCGCATATTCTTACTTGTAATGTTGACGTGAATGTGAATTGTCAAGTGTGAACATTGCATGTGCACTTAGGTGAGGAGTAGCCTTACTACTAAAAATTATACACTAGGCGTGGCTCACCTTATATGGGAGGAAAAACATTTCCAAGTCACGACTACCTGCTTGGTGGACGACTCTCATCAAGGCGACGAGGGTGAAAGCGGAACTTGGCTTTAAAATTATTTTTGTAATATATTTTTTAGAACAAACTAGTTTTAATATGTATTTTTTATGTAAAAGAGTTGTAATTGAACTTATATGGTGTGATGCCCCCAACTCGGAACCCGGTGTCAAGCGAGGGTATCATTTTTTTTTTCCTATTTACTATAAACTCATAAACTTTAAGCTTGTTCATTCATATAATGTTAAACATTTAACTTGTACTATATTACGTAGCAGCGGATTACAAAATATATACAAGCTCCATATATGGAAGTGTTCAACATTTACAATATTTTGTGCCACAAAAGAAATAATCATATACATTAAACTAAATGGTCTTCCCGGTGGGTAACTAGTGATGTGTTGACTTTATTTGTACGTCACGAGATTGTCTATTCTCTGGTTTCCTCTTACGTACCTACCAGATGAAACACCGTTCTAAACATAGCTTAGTGGGAATAATACTCGATGGGCTGACCCTTAATAGGATAATCTCACTTTAGACACATGCATATACTTATGACAAATATAACATTTACATATACTTATCCATTTCTCATATCTACTTTTTCATAACATGTTTCATTTCTTATCATATTTCATATACTTTTCGTGTTATCTTACACTTTACTTCTTGTTCTTATAAGCGTATACTATCATCACATAGCAGTGGTATGTTTCTCATATCATGTCATATATCATATATATCTCATTTGCGTATACTTGTCATTTGCTTTTATGTTTCATGCCTGCATAAACCTTAGAAGTGGATACGGGAAAGAATTGTATGTGCGAGAAAGATGCTTATCCTTTATCTGAGACAGTGATCTCTATCTGTATGACCCCGAGCGAGGCCGTTATAATGATCAAGCGGGATCTATGTCATCAAACCTAAGCGGGGCCTCGATATCTATAAAGCGTATCTTGTAACAAGCTGTATCCCTATAGACCTTACCTCTATCCAACTACACAGTCATAAGTAGGCGTCGGTTTATTATGTTTTTAACAATCTTTCGGGTATTAGAAAAAGTATCTCATATACATGAATAACCTATTGATATCATATATACTTATGAGATATTCATTATCAAATAATCTCTTATAAACATTAAACTGTACTTTGCACTTTTTCATATAACAAAATTATACGTGTATTCTCTTTAGCTTTTATATAAGAATACTTTTATATAACCTTTATACAATTTCAGTTTCCATAACCAATTATGCACACGAGCAGTTTGATGACTCCCAAGTCCATTTTCGACTCGATTTTGACCCTTTAAGCGAGATTGTTAGAAAGTGATCTTAACTCAATATACCCATATGTCTTAGAAGTTTCTTGTGGTTCCAGACATCATGTCATTTGGACTTTAATTTGGGAGATATGATATAAACATTCAGAAGCGCTCTGAGCAGTTTCGGAACAGAATACAAATTATGTCTTGCTATTTGAAATTTTTTTGGGAATGTTAGAGACATAATTTCTTCATGAAAGTTGTTCTCCCATATGTCTAGTTTGTACATAAATTTGAATAATCTCATTTGGATGAGTATAACTCAAGTTATAATTTAAACAACCGGAATTTATAAGATTTTGAATGCGGAAAGAAGACTGTTGAAGAAAACGATGTTTATTTCGGTCAAAATCAGAAATTTTCTAGATCTCGGATGTGGCCAGAAGCGGACTTCACCGTTGGAATCGATCTCGCGAAATCTTGCTAACACGTCGAATTTTGTGTCGAATTCGGGAAGCGATCGAATTCACGTTCCAGGCAGAGTGTCGGGTGCCCAGTAAGCGAGTTTGAAGACATGTGTGACAGAATCACCTACTCGTACTCATGTGACACATGTTGCATTATTAGAGAGATGATGGAAATGAGTGGCTTAGATTAAGCCATGTGTCAAATAGTAAAAGGAAAGGACATGATGGGAATTATTTGAAAAGTTAATGAGAATAAGACAAAACTTAAATAGTTGTCTTCTCAAAGCAAAACAAGAAAAAAATCGGCAGTAGGTGCGATTTCTTTGGATTTGAGTTTAGAGGGAGTGAACTTTATATACACAGATTTTTAATTAGTTCGGACGTCGGTTCTCGACGAGCAAACGAAGTTGATCTACGGCGAAGCTACGTGTGGACATCGATTGCCAGTGGGTTAAATGACTCTAGGAGTGAGGAATCTTTTCCTTGTGATATTCTTTGGCTAAGGCCATGTTTATGGTTGCAAGGGATATTCGAGGAGGCTTGGTTTGAGTCGTAGAATTTGGTGCAGCGGCTGAGCCCAGAGTGAAAATCCAGATTTTTGTGGTCGGTGAGGTGCCGACCGGGGGTTTCCTTTGTTCCTTGAATAGTGATGAGATTTTCTTGGTGTGAAAATGTGTTGTAAGTGATTCAAAATGGATTGCTTGTGTTTGCTAATTAGTCCATGTGAGCTAATTTTGGTGTTATTGATGTGAATTTAATAACATGATTTGTTTGAATTAATTATGTTAATATATATGCATGTGAATATATTAGCATGAATGTTTTGGGATTGGCATCATGCATTCCATATGCACTGGGGCACCTTAGAATATTAGGAGTGAGTGCATGACATGAAATTGAAAAAAAAAACGAAAATGTTTGTGAAAGAAATTTCGACGGAAGATTTTCCGAAGAATTGCCTTGAAGTTATCGGCCGGTTCATCTCGGAGCGGACCCATAGGCTGTTTCGGGAGAAATATCCGGCAATTCGCCTCGGAGGATGATCGATGTATTCTGAAGTCGGTAGTGAGTTTTTTAAGAACAAAAGCACTGTTTTGGCTTTGGATATTTTACTCGCGTCGGCTTAGGCATATGTGAGAGTCGGTGAAGGGACTCGAGACATAGGATTGGTCATGTAGACATTCGAGTAGAGTTCATGTAATTGCTTGAATGTGATTGTTTGCCCAGCATGTGCACTTGGGTGGGAAGTAACCCATGTGAAATTACCTCTTGGGCTTTGCTCACCTGTCGAAGGGGATCACCATTTATTTCGGTGCAGTGCCACGGACGGCAGCTACGCTAGAGTAGCGTTTAGAAATAAAGCCAAATTGTGGCTTTGGTGATTTTGTATAACATGTATTAGAATTGTAAATTTTAATATATGTTGAATTAAATGTGTAAAAACTCTTGAGAACCATGTAATATATTTGGTTGGGATATATTTTGTGAGTATTGATGCAGGGCCCAAGTGGCCATTATTTTACTCGCATGTGGACCACTGTGTGGTCATTTATGTGTTTGGGACGGAGTTGTATTGAGTGACTCCAGCCTGAGTAATGCGATTTTCATAATTGGTGTCGGATTGCAGGCATCTGATGTCCATGAGTTAACGGGTTGTCAGCGGACCCCGGGAGTGGGCGTCACACAGGTTCGGGAGGCCCCATTTTGAGACAAATTTCAAGGGTAGGTGTTCCCTTACTTTGAAAAATTTTCTAAGTCGAGATAGGGTCAATTTGGATATACTTATTTCAAGAGATTTGTTCTCACAGAAGTCACCAAGTTTGCCTAAATTTGAATCCTCAATTTGGATGAGTGATGCTGACTTATGACCTAAATACCAAAATTGTTCGAAACCTAAAAGCGTCGAAATTGAACGGAATTGACGAAAATAGAGCCTCCTTTGGCCAATTTTCTAGGTCCCAATGGGGTCGAAATTTGGATATACTTTTTTCAGGGTTATTTATTTTTCTAGATGTTTGGTTTACCCAAAATTTTGAATCACTTAATTTGGATGAGTGATGACTAAGTTATAGCCAAAACAAAAACATGGGTTTAAAAAAAATAGACAGCATCTCCCCTAAAACCCAACATTTTCTCTATCCAAATTTTCCTCCATTGAGGACCACAACCAAACCAAACCCATATTCAAAGAACAAAGTTCTACACAAAGAATTTCAAACCTCAAACAAATATCAAGCCACAAAATCTAACAAGTTCAATAAAATTATACTGAATTCATACGAGAATTCTTTACATACCAGCCACATTTCTTCCTCATGAACTTCTCTTAACTACTTGCTTGCTCCTCTTAGCCTTCCTCTCTTAGCTACTCTTCTCTCTTTACGTCTTCTCTTCTCTCTTCACTCTACATTAATACTAACCAAATGATCTATATTGTGTAAGGCCATGTTTGGCCTTATCTCTTTAAACTATACTTTCCCTTTTTTTTTGCAATTTGTGGTCCTTCAACTCTCTATTATTTACAAATAGACTTATTCAAATTCCTATTTTAACATACAATCTTTTCCTCTTATGTCATTTGGGTCCTTAATTGGCAATTTACCCTTAAACTTTTTATTAATTAGGGTTTTTTCTTATTTTATTTTTAGCATTATTTTATTTTGAAAAATATCGTTCTTTTATTATCACACTAAACGTGTTATAGCGTAGTGTATAATTTGGGGTGTTACATATGGACTGTTTTTAATATAGTCTTGCACGTTTTTACTTGAATGTGGATAAATGGACCCGATGTGGTCAATTTTTACTCATAAATGGAGCTGGTGCAGTCATTGTGTTATATTGGGCCTTGGATGGGTCATATTATTATGTATTTTACAAGTTGGGTTTTTGATAGAGCTCCCCTTACAAAGGAGACTCTGTCCGATTTTGTTAAATTTTGGATTCTGATAAATGAGATACAGCAGTGTAGTATGAGTTGCGATATCATGGCTTGTGTGGGTTGATGGGTGATCAACGGACCCTTGAATTTTAGGGCATCACAGGTTCGCTAAAGCTCTTTCTAAACCAAATAATGTCATTTCATAACAAGTTTTCCCCATGGATATTTGTTGAAAGCCTCCCGATTATCACTAGAGCAACCACATTTACATATCTATCAAATTTTACCTTCTTTCCCAATAAGAAACATGCTCAACAATCTGAAGTGTCAACTTTACCACATCTTCATCATTAGGTTATTTCATTTTCTTATGCTTCTTATTGTTATTCTTCTTCTTTTCTTTCTCATTTCCTAAAGAAATGAAAACTCTCTCCAATTGATCATTATGCACTTTCTTCTCTCCTTTAAAATATTTCTCCCTTATACGTAATGACCTTTTATCAAATTTTGGAATAGGACTAAAATTTAAGCCCGTAAGTAAGACAAATTCATCTTTACCGAATCTTAAACCTTTTAACTTCACTTTCATCCATATTTCATTGTCCTTCTTTGTTTCACGTTGTTGTAATAATAAACTATGAACAATTTGGATTGAAAACTTCAGTTGAGGTAAAATTTACTCAAACATGACTTCTAAACATCTCCAATTGTTGATAAGTCAATTTTTCTATAGTTGCCAAATGGGCTAAGCATGCTATTTTTCCTTGAAAATACTCTACTTTGGGTATTTTGCTTAAAAAAGCTGGGTGAGGAGGAGAAATATCAATATGCAAAATAGTAACAAATTATAAAAATATTATCTAAAATTACCTACTAGTTACATTAAATACTAAATATATTACCTCGACTCTTAAATTGATTTAACATTAAGTGAAATTTTTCTAATCCAACATGAATTGCTTTATATAAGTTAATATGTGATAACATATTTAAATCAAAATTATAAAATTATGAAATCATTTGAGCAAAAATATTGATTTAGGTGACTAGTTCTCCCTCTTTTGATTCCATGTTTGACTTTTTACTTCCTCAATTTTCAACTAAAAAGCAACTGACAACAAAGAACAAATAATAATAATAATAATAATATATATGTAATAATTAGTGTTACAACATATTGTTGGTCTCCTCTTTGCCTCTTTGCAATTAGCATACCATGTGTTGTTGTGATATACTAATCATGTTATAATATATATACTATATATATATATATATATATATATATATATATATATATATATATATATATATATATATATATTTAGGTAATCTTCTTGTATGAGATTATTAGATCAATGTAATTAAGTCATATCTAAGAATTTTACAACCTACATATTAGCACAACGTGTGTACATCGACAATACAATTAGGAAAGAGATGTCGACACATATATTTTCATCATGTGAAGAAATAGTAACTTGCATATTTACAACAATCCTCAAGCAAGGTTGAACATATTTCCCATTCCAAGCTAGCCTAGAACAAATTGAAATGTAGAACTTGACAACCATTTATGTGAGAATCTATAGGTTGGCCTTTTGAAGCAACAAAGGCAACACGAGTCTCTCCATTTTCTAGTTTTTTCCTTGATGAATTATCAATATATCTCCATGTATTTAGTTTTGTATCATAATGGAAAAGCCATGAAAGATCTTATGGCTAACTCTTGTCATAATATATCTTCATAGGATCTTCCATTTTCATTCCTAACTCAAAGCCTCATCCTTACACTAGAAATTGATTTGGTGGCCTCACACTTGATTAGCTCGATCTTTGATTAGTAAGAGTTTATCCACTTTGCATCAGTATAAGTTTCCGTCATATCACTCATTTCTTAAAATAATTTCTTTCCCTATTTGCCACCTTGAAGTATCTAAGAATTCAATAAGCAACTTCCTTTCTTCTATAGTTGCATTCATAAGTTAACTAATCACACTAACTACATACAGGCTATATTAGGATGAGTATGAGAATGATACTTAGTCTTCGGCTTGAACGTTAGTACCTTTATCGATTAGCTTCAATTTCTTAAAAACAAATCCTGACTTTGTTTGATTTATGAGGCAATTCAACCTCAATCCTATTTAATTCATACAATTTTAATAGTTGAACAATGGATCTATTCTTATTCGAGCGAGTCTTAGTTTCTGTTCTTAGGTCCTGAGTAAAGCAGAATATAGTATTCCTAGACTTTCTCTTACATTTTGGGCAACCAAGCAGAGTCTCAAATTGGCAATTACTTCATATCTAATTTAATTATTTGGTTATGGTCATGATGCAGCAAATTGAACCTAAGAGTCCCAATTCATTCCCTGATGAGGTTCTAAACATTGAAAAAACTGTGAGAATACATACTGATAGTATTGAGGCACCATGAGCGCTTGTGATTTTAAGGTAAAAACCATAATCGAACCTGAATCAATCATACAAGGGAAGTAGTCTCACAAAAGCAGGATAAAAATAGGATAAGAAAACAAGATATGAAATTACCTTCTGAAAAAACCCTTGAAGAGAAACAAGGACTCTACGAGGGAGAAAACATTTTCCACTTTTCTTAACTCGGGATGTATTTCTCCTCCTCTAAGGACACGACACTCTCTATGAGATTCTTTTCTTGAGCATCGCAATTCTTTTTGCAAATTTCCATAAGCCCCTAGCAATTCCAACAGCTTTCCTTGCATAACCGCTATTTCAGCAATCAAAACTTCCTCACGTGGTTGGAACTCGCTCTAATGTGAGGCTGCTCGCTCCTTGATCCCGGGGCGATTAATCGAAAGAGGAGTTGTGAGACTTAGGGCTTTTCTCTTGACCAAAATCCTCCCTCTTGAAACTAGAATTGAAGAGGGACTTACTTAAACCTAGGGCTCTTTTTCTCTTAAACAAAATCCTCCACTCACAAACCAAAATCGAAAGAGGAGTTGGAGGGAAGAAATGGGGTTGACATGGAGAGCCACCTTGGAGGGGTATTTTTGTCCGAAATTGGTGTTTTTGAAGGTTATGAAAGTAAAAGGTTACATTTGCAAATTGTTCCTTATTTGTCCCCTATAAACATATTCCCTATTTTTTTTTTCTCTTTTGATAAGTTGGATTAAAATGGACTAATCCAAAAATATTTAGGAAAATAATAGTATACAAAGAAACACAGAACTTTTATTATTTTATTTATTTTTATTTTTTTGTAATTCAAAATGAACTTTGAAAATATGAATTTTAATGTAACTTTCATTTTGGTACTTAAACATAACTTCTAAGATTGATATCAAGAGCCTAAAAATGAACGACAACATCTTTTATTGATTCTCTTATCATTTCGTTGCCTAAAAATCCCCGAGAACTAATTAGTAAAAAAAACCTAAATATCTACTTCTCCCAAGCTTCGGGTTCTCATCTTTATCGACAGTGAAGTGGGTTTCTCTAGTTCTTTTGAAAGATATATTTTGGTCCCGTCTTTAGTTGATTTACATAATGGATAAATCAATTTCTTTGGCATTACGGGTTGCTTGCTGTTGATTTCACGATGTCTTTTTGGATTAATAGTAGCTGCTTGGTTGCTAAAATCTTTAGAAAACTATGGGGAAATGTTCATAGTTTAGTTTTAGCAAATATTAATTTAGTTTGAACAACCTTATAATCTGCGAGTGATGTTTACTCATATCAAATTTCATAAGCTAGGGCTTGTTAAGCTCGATTGTTTAAGGATGAGTATACACTATATTTTCAAACTCAATGATTAAAAACTAAATAACGTTAATGATGTAACTGTTGTTATTGGAGGAAAATAAAAGTCGGTTTTAATTTTTTTGTAACATACGCAGCAAATGAGATAATATTTTTGAGGAAATGAATTTTAGGATGGTGAAAGAATTTAATATTTAGTTATATATTTGAGTCATTGGAAGAGATTACAACGACATTGTTTATGGGGTTGGAATATCAATTCAATTCTTAAGGCTTGGATTTTTGTTCTAGAATTAAAATACTGAAATTGTGTTTCCTTGGATTGTTAAATCTCATTACTTGGATATTTAATAAATATAATATTAGGTCATAATGGCATATTATCTTCTGACCAGTAATTCGATTTATTATATAGCCAATTACTGCCCAGCACATTATAGGAACTAAGTCGTGATTTTACAATTATTGATGGCATTAGTCCATGTACGTTTGTGGCTTGATCAGGGTGTCTGCGTTGACAACTCGTCGACCGTGGAAGAGCATGTCTCGTATAGAGACTCATACATGAGTAAAATGGGCATTGACATACATTATACTCGTCAAATACATCTCAACTATGTGCCATAGTTCAAGAGTTGATTACATCACTCTTAATACTAACATATATTAAGATTTACAATGTTAATACATGTCATACAAAATAAATACCAAAACCACAAACAGGCACCTTTAAAAATTGGCCTCCCCATTGAAAGCTGTGTCTCAAACACTCCCTGTACCTGAAATAATGTTATCTCAACAGGGTGAGCAATGCTCAGGAGTGGATTGTAATCTCCACATAGTTACCTCCCCTTTAAGGTGCACATGCAATGATTCAACATAAACGCGTTCAACCAAATCTGTGATCACTACTTAAGACCTCTAGATATGGATGAAAATCGACTCTGCCACTGCTCTCTCGAGGCCCTCAGGCTCCCTCTACTTGTGCCTAGACGAGAATGCGAAGACATGGATTTTCAAAACAAAAGGTTTTGTTCTCAGAAAGCGTGCTGCGGGATTCGATAAATATATTGGACTACTCAGAAATGTGATTCTTGGATTATTTTTCGAAACGATCATGGGTCGACCTACGAGATAAAGCTATTGGACCCTCTCAAATGATTCTTGGAGAAAATCTGCTTGAAATTCCTTTCCTAGCCATTTCCCATTGTTCATTTCTTTCATGCCATGCACTCACTAATTTTAAGGTTATACTGGGCATATAAATGCATTATACTAATTCAAACAATTCATGTTAATATATAAATCATGCATATACTAACCTGCAATATGTGTTATTCGATTCTTATCAATAACATAAATTGGCTCATGAGCTAATCACAATTATTTCAATGACTTACACACAATTATATTTTTATATATTCAACATCATCATTAACACATTTAATTATATGGTAAAAACGATTTCTTTACCTGATTAAACAACATGCGCTTCTGACACATGGGCCATTTGGATCCAACGAGCAATCAGGAAGCTGTTTTTAACGGGTCTATATGAACTTGATGGGCTGTCAGAGTAGGTAGCCCGCTCACAACATCGGCTCCCACTTTGTGGGCCAAGAAATCCCATGTTTCGACTGTGTGTGAATCATAATTTATTGCATAAATTATCCACACAGAGCTCCTACAAACGATTCACTAAAGCGCTCCCAAAGCAGTTCAAAATTCCAACAATTAGTCCAATTTGGACAGTCAGCGGCCACTCTTGGCCTCAGATGTAAATCATTTACAAAGCTCTTAAAGCAGAAATAGTAGGTAGGAAGACCCTACCTCTTGGGTTGTAGAAACTCCTGGCCTGGTGCTGCAACGTAGCCCTTAGCGTAGAACAACTGCTTCTTGGCCAGAAGCGCAGACCAACGGTCAGAAAGAATTTGGGAGAAATCTAGAGAAGAGTTGCACTTTCTCTCTCTAAAACCCTCCATTTTTAAATCACTCTCCCTTCTCCCTATAGTACCAACCAAATGGAGAAAAGCTCTCTTTACTTTTGTCCCACATATTGCCACTTGTCAAGCCATCATTGGCTCTGGATTCCTTATCATTTAATCCATAACCTTTGATTTTCCTTGATTAAGAGATGCCACTTATCACCAGTGGGCCTACTTTGAGGTCGAGTTGACTGTTCGCACTTGACACGTGGCACACTGTGAGCCACTCAAAGCGTGCCAAGTGTCCTACACTACGCTCGTTGCCTTGAAAAACATGCAAATTCCGACTGTCTTAGATTCGACGAAATTCGACATGGTAGCTAGATTTTGTGAGACAATTCCAACGGTGAAGTCCGTTTCGTCATCCGAGATCTAGAAAAATTATGGATTTTGACCAAAATGACCATTTTACCATTTTTCAGAAAATTAGATTTTCTCGGGGTTTCACATTCTCCCCCCTTAAAAGAATTTCATCCTAAAATTCCATGCACATACGCATCCCGATAAATTATATGTAACCACACACGATACAGCAGTGTGCTGAAATGAAACTACTTTAAGGTCACAATCACGACAATGATAGAGGCGTCACTAATCCATGCCATGAATGACATCCATATATCGAGCCCTTGTCGGCTCACTGACACCAAACTTAATTTGCCGATGGTAGCTAATCAGTTGATGAGCTCCTATCACTTGACTAAGTCTGCGTGATAACCATGTGGTGTTTTCTCTCTCGAGGAGTGACATAACTTTTATTTGCTATTTGAGTCCTCTTACATTCACATAGAAATTCTGGATATCTCCACGGGTCTCTTACACCCACATAGAAATTTTGGATATATCCACGAGACTCTTACACCCATATAGAAATTTTGGATATCTCCACGGGTCCCTAGAACAGTAGGAGTGAGTGCATGAGGTGGTTTCTTGAGAGAATTGTTTCGAAGGGTTGACCAACAATATTATTTATCGGAGTATGTCCACTACAATATCGGAGGGTTTTCCACACAATATCAATCATGGGAGTATGCCCAATTGATATACATCGGAGGGTTGTCCATATAATGTCAATCGTTGGAGTATACCCAATTGATATACATCGGAGGGTTGTCCACAAAATAGATTATCGGAGTGTGTCCACTATTTATATCGGAGGGTTATGCGGGTGTAAACTCTGCTGTTTGAAAATGGTTTTTCATTCATGGCAAATGCATGTTTGAGGAGTCGGTGAGGACTTGATACATGGGGCATGATGGTCGCGTCTCGTCGCGACAAGTAGGATTACGTCTTTAGGATTGCGTGTCTGGGTTGGTGGGTGCGGTTGTTCCAGTAATCAGTGTGCATTTGGAACAGGAATAACGCACTTAGGACTTATGTCTGCGGGAGTTAGCTCTGAGTAGTGGAACTACAATTACGGGACTTGTGCGAGAGACGATGCTCCTTAAGGCCAACATTGTAAACGGGATTGTGGCCTTGATCCATGTTTGTATATTATGTTAGAACATGTTAGTTTAATATAATGTTTTGTATTAGCGAATGTAATAACTCTTGGTGGCTTGATGATATAGATTGTAACGCCGAGTCCCGAGAGGGTGTACGGTATGTGTCGTATGCGGGCTTATGTAATTATTTTAGTCTTATAATAGAATTTTGAAAATTGGTTTAAGGGTGAAATTATAAAATTTTCAAGAATTGTGGCACGCAATTAAGGAAGGTGGAGGAATGAAAGTATAAATTATGGAATTTCAAAAGAATAATAATAATAAATTACCAAAATGGTTCGAAAACTACCAGAAAATTCTCTAGATCTCGGATGTGGCTTGATTTGTCTTGGATTAAATTTGTCTCATGAGAAATCTAGTAACCGGAAAGGATTTCGTTAAATTCAGGACGGTCGGAAATATTTTATGAATTTCTAGGCGGCGGAGGTTTAGAGTGAAACACAGCAGGATTTTAGAAAAATCTCGAAAAATGGCAAATATTTAAAGATATTCAATTAGGATAAATAAAATTTTCGGGACAAAAATGGACACAGATAAGTGATGGGGGGTGTTTATCTAAATAATAATAATTAAAAAAAAAGAATAATAATTAGAAAAAAAAAAAAGAAAATCAATAAAAAGCAAAACGAATTGGGAAAGTGACGGACGGGAGACGCAGAGAGAGGGCGTGAGAGGCGATTTTTTTATATTTTTCTCTTTGTTTCTTTTTTAGATTTATGAAAATCGGATCGTAGGCGTTCGTCGGAGCAGAAGGCAAAATTGGTATCTGTGAAGAAATTTCTGGCATATGTCACAAATATCTTGCCTTTGTTAAACTTTAAAGGTAGAAAATTCTTATACTTGTATTATTTGTACAAAGGTTATGTAATTGCTTGAAATTTTAAGAAACGTGAAAAGTCATGCTTTAGTCCCAAAATTTTTTTAGGCGAGTTTAGGAATTTTAGAAGATTTTGGGACGTGTTGGACGATCATTTGGAATTTGGAATTTGTTTCGGATAGTTTGGGTTGAAATTCCAGTGTAGTCGGACCGTCGGACATAATTTTCATAAATGTTTAGTTATTTTTAGGCTACTATGCGTCATGCATCAAAGTTATTCATGGATAGTTTTTATGGGGCATTTAATGTGTATGGACATTTGGTCAATTTCACATCATATTATCGATGTCCGTATCGAATGAAATTGTAGCGTAAAGTTTTTGTTAGAATCGAGTTCGTTCGATACTCGTCGTTGCAAGCCACATTGTATGTTTTATGATTAAAGCGTTAAGCGATGGCATTTCGTAATTTGAATGATTGTGTATGGATTATGTAGGCGGTTGAGCATCTAACGAGAATCACAGAGTCAACTGACAAAATTTGAAGAAATTAATTTCGAGAAAAAGGTGAGTACTGAATCGTTTTAGCAGTGTTTGTTACAATTTTGTAAAGTGCTTTGAAAATATAGATTTATAAAGCATTTTTTTACCTCCCAATTGTTATACTCGTGAGAAAAGTTTGATTTCGGTATTTAAGAAACGAGTTTGACCTAATTTGGCAAAACCCTTAGATGGCGCATTTCGAGTTCCGTCGATGTATTTCGAATTGTGCATGGCAATGTTATGGGATATTATGACTAACTATATTGCACAGTCGACCCAATTGGGGTTAGATCAGTATCTGTTTATATAGTGAGTCGCCCTACGCACATTCGAGGTATATAGTTAAGCCTTGACTTAATTACATAGCAGTAGTGTTGGATTCGGGGTTCCCTCATAGGCATTTTAGTTCAGGGTTCCATTATGCTATATAGATCCGAGTGTTCACTAGACCATATTAGCGGGTGGTGTTAGGGTTCACTACCGATGCGAGATTCGAGTTCAGTGGCATCGTTCAGGGTATTTAAGAAATGGGCCCACGAGTGGTTGGTACCCGGTTCACGGTATAGCGCACGGATATTAACCACCGCGAAGCGATTTTGTGAAATAGTTTTGAGCGATTTCGGCGGCGAATAGTTTTGAGCGATTTCGGCGAAATAGTTTGAACAATTTTGTGGCTTGATTTAAACGATTTTGAAATGGTTTCATAGCCATTCGGTTTTTCTCATTATGATTTACAACCATTTATGTCTGATTTTTATATTAGGAGTCTGAACGACGGCGGCATTTAGAACTTATAGTACTCAGCCCATTTGGCTCACGGTTTTTGTTTTAAAATAATTTTTCGGTGCGAGTCTTTGACGAAAGATCTTTCGGATCCTCAGTCTGAAACCCATTATTATTTGTGATTATATATAGATAAGGTGTAAATTAAAAATAGTAAAAGTTAAATGTGGCATTTGTATATGTAAATATCTTTTGTAAAATATGCATGCATGGTTTGAGAAAAACGGAGTTGATAAACTTATATGATTGATCCTTATCTTATATATTTTGATGAGGACCAAGGTCCTTTATTGTTGTAGTTGGACATTTGGAAAACATTGGGAGTGTTTTTGTTTTTATCGGGTGATTTTTGTATTTTGGAAGGCTTAACCATAGTGCGGTCGTTATCTTTGCTTGGGATTTTCGTTAAATCTAAGGTGTGATTTTGATAGAAAAGTGAACAAATTTTATAACCCGTGTTTTCCCGAATCACGGTTGTGAGGTTTCACGGCTTAGCTTCATGGTAACTTGTCGGTCGGCGAGCTTGGCGGGAGGTTGCTGTGGAGTTCTTGCGGCGGTCCTCTGTCACTAGGAAGGGGGTCTGTCAACTTGGTATCAGAGCAGTTTTAGGCGATAGTTCACCTGTTTTTCGCACGTTTTCCACAGTATTTCCTATGGTTTTTCTCATGATTTTCTATTGCAGCCTATATTGTTTTGCTAAACCCTTGCATGCATCAAATATTGAAAAGTGTCATGGATATCTTTTAACTTTGAAATTCATAGCATTATGTACGGGCGAAGTCATAGAAATTCGATCTAGGACTTAGCGGAGGCACCACGAGGAGATATGTCGAGCACACCCTTTAGATGAAAGATGCGCTGATAGATATTTTGTGAGCCGGCCGAGTATGGGCCCCAGGTGGCGGTACCTTGGCTTGATGGATCGAGTTATATGGGTGATACGGTAACTACCCATCGAACCACGAGTCTCGAAGTAGGGGCATGATAAAACGTGCTTTCCCAAATTAGGGGCTAAAACTTATGATGGTATCGGCGACGGGGCGGCATATGGCGGCGGGGCGAGATTTGGTGGGAAGCCATTCAGAGAGACACCTACGGTCACTTTGGGACCGATTAGACGAGGGATTCTGAGATAGATTTTACATAGTTGCTCGGGATGCAAAAATAGAATTCTTCGGGTTAGACGGCGATCCACGACGGTGGCGAGGCCCGGAGGTTTTCGGAACTCGTGAGGTGGTGCTATGATACGGGGAAAATGAGGAACATAAGTGTAGCGATTCATGGCTAGCTTAAACGGCGAATTAAGTTCTCTAGCACAGGCATCTCAAAATAACTTTGGAGAGCTAGTTGAGGCTGCCTTAGGGTAGAAAGGACCAGGTTTCGAGTTCTTTCGGTAGTGGGACTGAGTAAGAGGTGCTCCGGCCTTGGTCGGCCAGGCACCGGTCAGTCTAGTAGAAAGAAGGAAAGTGGACCCAAGCGGTAGGGCTCGGGGCGGGCTAGCATCTAGCCGGGGATCGGATTCGATCGCGGCGATACCCCAGGAGGTGGTAGATGCGGGATCATCTTTTCCATTGTGCCCACTGCACGTGTCGGGGCATCTCGGAGTGCGGGATGAATATGGCGGATGTTTCCATTGCGGGCGGGAAAGGTCACTTCTCGAGGCCCATCCCACGGTTAGTAGGCTGCGAGACCTCGAGGTGGGTATAGTAGCATCACGGGCACCGAGCGGTCCAGTCAATTTGGTAGGGGTGGTTCGAGGCGGAGGTGTGATACGACACTGGTAGAGGTCACGGTAGGGTGCGGAGGCGGAGGAGTACCGTTAGCAGTTAGTGGTACTCGTGCTCAATTTCGGTGTTCTGAGTCCTGGCGGGAGCGAGATGCATCACGGGCGTGATTCTTGGTATGATTTAAGTTCTGATCATGATGCATATGCATTGGTGGACCCAGGAGCCACTCATTCGAAGACTATTTCGATTTTCCACATTCAGAGGCACGGATAGAGTCCCGACTATAGATGGTAGTATGGTGGTTCCGTGCCCAATGGGGATACTATGACATCCGAAAGGATAGTTCCAGGTAGTAGATTGGTGATCCAGAATAAGGATTTTCCAGCGGACTTGATAGTGTTAGGTATCCATGATTTCGATATAATCTTGGGTATGGACTGGTTATCAGACATAAAACCACCTTAGATTGCTATAGAAGAGTAAGATTGGACCGACCAGAAGAACAGGCGTGATATTCGGGAATCGAAGAGATCGCCTAGTCATTAATGCCATAGCCTCGAAAATGTGAAAAAGATTTTGAGTTATTTGGCATTTGTAGTGGATAGAGCAGAGGGACCACGGGTGGAAGACATCCCACAGTAGTCGAAAGAGTTTGGATGTCTTTCGGATGATATTTCGGGTTACCCGGATAGATAAATTGAGTTCGTTATTGAACTAGCTCGGGGGCCAGAAGCGAATATCCATTCCTCCATACGAATGGCGGCAGAGTTGAAAGAATTGAAGGCTGGTGGAGGAATTGCTAAGCAAGGGCTTCGCTCCAGGCCTAGTACCTCATAGGTAGGGGAGCTCAGTTCTCTTCGTAAGAGAGAAGATTGGAAGCTTACGGTTGTGTATAGGTATAGGCAATTTGAATCGGGTGACAATACGCAGCGATATCAGCTTCCTGCATTATAGATAGGCTATTTGACCCGATTGCATGGATCTCGGGTATATTCTAGATTGACCTAGGTGTTACCATCAGATTAGTGCAGGAGAATGATCTTTCTAAGGCGCCGAGGCGGGAATACGGTCACTTCAGTTCCTAGTGATGACATTCGGATTGACTAATGCCTGCTTGCATTCATGGATTTGATGAACAAGGTAATTTAGTCATTAATTTAGATCGGTTGTGATCGTATTCATTGATGACATTCTAGTGTGCTCGGGCGGGTTCGGAGGAGCAGTGCGGGAGGCATCTCGGATAGTATTGCGGATTCTTAGGGCGTCGGTTCTCAGCTAAGTTTAGTAAGTGCCGGTTTGGTTGAATGAAGTAGCTTTCTTGGGTCGTGTCATTTCGAGGAAGGTATTAGTGTGGATCCTCTCGGAAGATTGAGCTATAGTGAGTAGGCCACCTGAAATGTTTATGAAGTTGGCGGTTTCGCGGGTTGGCGGGTTATTACGGGAAATTTGTTGAGGATTTTCGAAGATAAACCAGTTGACGATACGAAGGATCGAGAAGCCGGTGGTCGGATGCACGCCCTTAGTTTTGAGGTTGAGGCCCAGTTGGCGGCGGCTCCAATATTAGCCTCTGCGTCGAGAAAGGGCGGTTCTGTGTGGTGGTACTATAGTGATGCCTCGGACAAGGGTTAGGGTGTGTTTTGATGCGGGATGGTAGGTGATGGCTTATGCTTCCGTCGGTTAAAGCACGAGCGGGAACTACGGGCCAATGATTTAGAGTAGCGACGTGTGGTTTTGCTCTAAAGATCACGGAGACATTATCTATATGGTGTTCCTGTCGAGATATTCAACGATCATAAGAGCTGCGGTATATCTTCACTTTCGAAGAGCAACTTAAGCGGTGGTTGGAGTTGATTAAGTTATAATTGCGATAGGTACCATCCGAGGAGCTAATGTAGTGGTCGATGCACTTAAGCGGAAGCGGAGGGTTCTATGCTTATCTATGACAGTATATCTCCCGTTGTTGATAGAGTTGAGATCTTTGGGAGTTCGGTTGCGGTGGGCGTCTGAGGGACAACAATGGCATCATTTATGTTCTTCCTCTTCTTGTGGATTCGATCGAGGAAGGTCGAAGCAAGTTTAGAGATGATTAAGTTGAGGACAGATTGGGGTGGTAGGAAACGAGTTCGGATCGAGCGATGGTGTAATAGTTAGAGGAGTCGAATGTGTTTTTGAAATAGGTGAACTAAAAGGAAATCTTGGAAGAGGCTCACTCTTGTATATACCATGCACCTGGTAGCACCAGATGTATCATACTTTGAGGGCATTATTGGTGGAAGGGCGTAGAAAAGGAAATTGTAGATTTAAAATTATCCGGTCTTATAACTTTGTCGGGTAAAGGCGAAGCACCCGAAGCCCGCGGAAGATCGGCCCTTCCGATTCACGTATGGAGGTAGGATAAAGATTACTATGGATTTTATTCAGGGCTTTGGAGAACTCGGAACAACACGATGCCATATGGGTGATAGTGGATGAATTTAACGAAATCCAGCGCATTTTTTCTTGGAGTTAGCAATGATGACCCATTGGACAAGTTGGCCCGATTATATGTGGAGAATGGTTAGATTACATGGTGTTCCTCATCGATAGTCTCGGGCTGAGACCCGATTCACATCCAGTTTTGGTCCATTTTACGGGATGCCATGGGGACTCGATTGCTAGTCTGACTTTCCATCCTCGGTGATGGTCGGTTAGAACTATTCGAGACAACGCAGGGATATGCTTAGAGCATGCGTGATAGAGTTTAGGGAAAATTTGGGATAAGGTTTATCTGCGATGGAGTTCTTCTGACAACGGTTATCAATCCGGCATTGGCATGGCTCCATTTGAAGCATTGTATGGCGGAAGTGTCTCGTACTCAGTATCTTTGGGATGAAGTAGGAGAGAGTGATGAGCCCAGTTAGTCTGATTACCTTAGATAAGATCCAGTTGTCAGGGAATGGGCTGAATGGCAGGAGACCCAGACAGAAAAGTTATGCGGACAAGCGTAGATCTCCCGAGTTTAAAGTGGGCGATAGGGTCTTCTCAAGTTTCCCCTTGGAAGGTGTTCTTAGATTTGAAGGCCGCGGAAGGCGAGCCCGGATACATGGGGCCATATGAGATTATTGCGAGTGGGACGTATATAGATTAGACCTTCCTCTAGAGTTGTCTTAAAGGTTCATGCGTTTTTCATGTATCCATGCTCATGATGCGATTCGAGATCCCTCCCGTACTTTCGAATCAGGTGGTAAGGATAATTTGACCTATAAAGACAACCAATCTGCCGGATAGTGTCGTAGAGAGCGGATTTTGCGAATAAGGTCAATCAGTTGGTGAGTTTTTATGGGAATCATGTGGAATTAAGGAGGCTGCGTGGGGTCGGAGGCTGAAATGTAATTCGATATCCTCGGTTGTTTTGGATTAAGTTATCCACTTTATATTAGTTTGTTCATTTCGAGGATGAAATGTTCTAAAGGAGGGAGGATTTGCAGCCCGTTGAAAGTTAATGCGGTATGTGTCTTAGTATGTCTGTGAGAACTTCATGAGTATTTTAGTGCCATAATAAATTTTGAAAAGTGGTTTAGGGTGGGAAATTATAAATTTTCAAAGAATTGTGGCACTTTTGCAGATAGGAAGGTGGAGAGTAGTATAAATTATGGAATTTCAAAGAATAATAATAATAAATTGCAAAAATGGTTCAGGAAAGCCTAGAAAATTCTCTAGATCTCGGATGACAAAAGCAATTTGTGGGTTAAATTCGTCTGTGAAATCTAGTAGCTTAGGGAAAGTTTCGTTAAATTCGAGAGACAGTCGGAATATTTTATGAATTTAGGCGACGGGTTTGAGTAGAGAAACACAGCGGGATTTAGAAAAATCTGAAAATGGCAAATATTTAAAGAATATTCAATTAGGATAAATAAATTTTTCGGGACAAAAATGGACTGAATGAGTAATAGAAATTATTTATCTAAATAATAATAATGGTAAAAGAATAATAATTAGAAAAAAAAAAAAGAAAATCAATAAAAAGCAAAACGAATTGGGAAAGTGACGGACGGGAGGCAGCTGAGAGAGGGGCGTGAGAGCGATTTTTATATTTTATAACATTTCTTTTAGATTTATAATCGGATAGTAGGCGTTCGTCGGGCTTGAGAAGACAATATTGGTATCGCGAGAGGCTGCATGAGTACCAATATCACTAACCTTTTGTTAAACTTTAAAGGTAGAATTTGCCTACTTGTATTATTTCAAGCCTAAAGGTTATGTAATTGCTTGAAATTTTCTTGGAAACTAGTGAAAAGTCGTAAACTTTAGTCCCGAATTTTAGACTTAGTTTAGGAATTTTAGGAATTTTGGGTTTGTGTTGTTCGAGCGGTCGAGGGCTGAATTTGGGACTGTTTTTCGGACGGTTTGGGTTGAAATTTGGGAGTGTAATTCGGACAGTCGGACATAATTTTCGCCAAATGTTTGGTATTTTTGGGCTCTATGGAAAGTCCCTTAGTCCAAAGTTGACTAAAACGAGATGGTTTATGGGGCGTTTAATGTGTATGGGCGTTTGGTCGATTCGCATCATATTATCGATGTCCCATATCGAATGAGACTAGCACGTAAAGTTTTGTTAGAATCGAGTTCGATTCGATATAGTCATTTTAAACCACAGTGTATGTTTTATGGTTAAAACGTTAAGGCGAGGGCATTTAAATAATTTGAATGAATTGTGTATGAATTATGTGGCGATTTGAGCACTTTCGACGAGAATCTAAGAATTAGCGGCGAAATTTGAAAAATTAGTCGAGAAAAGGTGAGTACTCAAATCATTTTTTCTAAAAAACGAAAGTGTTTAAATTACAATTTTTGTAAAGTGTTTTGAAAATATAGATTTATAAAGCATTTTTTACCTCCCCAATTGTTATACTCGTGAGAAAAGTTTGATTCGGTATTTAAGCAGTTTGGCCTAATTTAGCAAAAACCCTAGATGGCCTGCGGCTCAGTTTCCGGTCGGATGTATTTGGTGTGCATGCGTGTTATGGGATATTATGACTAGCTATATTGCACGGTCGGCAGTGGGGGTTAGATCACAGTATATATTATATAGTGAGTCGCCCTACGCATTCGAGGTATATAGTTAGCGCGACTTAGTACATAGCGATGAGGTGTTGGTTCGAGGTTCCTCAGAGCATTTTGGTTTCCGAGGTTTGGGTATATGGGTCCCGCCATGTTCACCGGACCATATTGGCGGGTAGTGTTCAGGGTTCCTCACCAGTGCGGGTCGGGGTTCAGTGGCATCACGTGCAGGGTATTTAAGAAATGGGCCACGGTGGTTGGTACTTGATTTACGATTATAGCACTTTTCGAGATATTAACCACCGAAACAGTTTTTCGTGCGAGAAATAGTTTTCGAGCCGGTTTTCGGCCCAGTAGTTTTGGCAGAATGGTTTTGTGTGAAATAGTTTTGAGCAATTTTCCCGAAGCGATTTTAGAGCAGTTTTGAGAAATGGTTTCCTGTGGCTTCGGTTTTCTCATAAGCGATTTTACAACCATTTGCATGTGATTTCATATTGGGAGGTACAAGCGTGGTTCTGACATTTTAGAACTTATAGTACTCAGGCCGTTTGGCTCACGGCTTTGTTTTTAAAATAATTTTTTCAAGTGCAGTCTTTGGCTTGAAAGATCTTTCGGGATCCTCAGTCTGACAGTGTTGTGATTATATAGCAGATAAGGTGTAAATTAAAAATAGTAAAAGTTAAAATGTGGCATTTTGTATATGTAAATATCTTTTGTAAAATATGCATGCATGGTTTTGAGAAAAACAGGTTGCGATAAACTTATATGATTGATCCTTATCTTATATTTTGATGAGGACCAGAGGTCCTTTATTGTTGTAGTTGGACATTTGGAAAACATTGGGAGTGTATTTTGTTTTATGCGGTGATTTTGTATTTTGGGCTTAACCCACCGTGCGTCGTTATCTTCATGGGATTTTAAATTAAATCTAAAGGTGTGATTTTGATAGAAAAGTGAACAAATTTTATAACCCGTGTTTCCATCGGTTTATTGGCGAGTTTTACGAAGCCTTCATGGTAACTTGTCGGTCGAAGCGAGCTTGTTTGGGAGGTTCTTGTGGAGTTCTTAGGCGATTTCTGTCCTTTAGGAAGAGTGCAGTAAGTAGGTTGTATTTATATGGATAATAGGCCATAAGTGGCCATTTTTGCTCGATATGTGGACTGGGGTAATTAGTTGTATAATATTGGGACAGGTTGCCATGAAAATGCATAGGTTGTATTTTGGGTAGAGCTCCCCATACAAAGGAGACTCTACCCGATTTTTGTTAAATCTTGAGTCTTGAGAAAAGGGGACTAAATGGAGTGGTGTCGGTTTACCGGAACATCTGGTGTCCGTGGGTTGTGAGTTGTCAACGGACCCCCCGGGATTTGAGGTGTCACGGCGTAATTATCGAGCATAGGTATCACGTACCTAGGGCTTGAGGGACATGGGCTTTGGCCATAGTATTATGGTGAGTGATACCGGCGTCATAGCTTGGTGTCGAGGCTTAGGTTCATGATTACCCTAGTGCTTGGTGTATTTGATCTTAGGCATCTAGCGTGGTATCAAGGTATAGGTATGTGATTACCTAGAATTTAGATGGACGTGGGTTTAGACCATTGCATGCCATTGTGTGTTTTCATGTATGTGTTGGTGTGTTGTGATGTGTATTTTTGTATTTGTGTGGATTATATACATGGTAGGATGTATATAGGAAAATATATGAACATTAGGGTTAGAGAACATAACCTTAAGGGTTTGAAAAATGAATGAACGGAGTATTTCATGATGTGATGTCTATTAGTGGTTAGATTATACGCTTTACTAGGTAGGCTAGCAAAAAGGAATCTCAATTTTCTATTTGACACATGTGTAGATGGAAAGTTTGGAAAAGCCATAAAGTGTAAGTTCTCCCCTAGGAACTAGGGCGAGGGTTGGTTAGACAAGTTAGGATGGTGAGGTAGAGATCTCACAGATTCTCCTCATTGTGGACCCAAGGGTTACGGAGATGTCGGGATTAGATGATATCCTCGAGATGGACTGGATGATGGCACACCGGGTCGTCATTGGTCGTGATTGCAGGAGAGTCACCGCCTACGCACAGGACGATGTTTATGTGATGTTTCAGGGGATAAACATGATGCTACCACAGAGGCGAGTGCGCAGCTCTAGATGTTACAAAGATTGATGGGTTGGTTGGCAAGCCTTGTCCACAGGAAGGAACAGCGAAAGCCGAACTTAAGTCTCTCAGGCTGAATTGAAAATGAGATCTTTTAGAGGATCTATTGGGATTACCTCCAAAGAAGGATGTAGACTTCATGAGTAAGTCACACCTCGGTGCGTCGCCCATTCTATAACCTCACATAGGATGGCGCCAGTTGAGTTAAAGAAACTCAGAGTCTAGATACAGGAATTGTAGGATGAGGGTTATATTGGGTAGGGCGCCGCGTAGGAGCTCGGGTTCTATTTGTGAAAAGGAGAGACAAAACTCTTCGATTGTGTATAAACTATCAACAGTTGAACAAAGTCACGATCACGAATCTGTATTCCTTGCCAAGGATTAATGATTCATTTGATCAGCTATGAGGGGCGCGGGAGTATTCTAAGATAGATCTCCGCACTAGTTATCCTCTGATGAGAGTTGGGGAGGCAAACAGCCCTAACACAGCATTAGAGATGCGGTATGGGCACTTTGACTTCACAGTGATGCCCTTCGGATTTAACGAATGCACCAGTGACATTCAGGGATCTTAGGTATAGGGTTTGCCAACCCTATCTAGATCGGGTTGTAGTAGTCTTTGTGGAAAGATATTTTAATCTACTCTGAAACAGAGGAGGATCAGAAAAATCGTTGACAGTTGTTCTTTAGACCTTGTGAGAACATCAGTTGAATGTCAAATTTAGCAAAGGGAGTGTCATTAACTAAGGTGAGATTTAGACATGTAGTATCGACCGGTATAGTAGTGAGCACAAGTGAACAAAAAAAAAGTAAGCTTCACATATGACAAGGTTGACTCGGGAGGTCGAGTATGAGTGGGGTGACAGTGTGAGGAGGGACATTTCGAAATTAAAGGAGGCTTACTTTGAAAGCTACGTTCTGCGGAGTCGAGAGGACAGGGGTACATACTGTATTGTGATGCCTCGAAGGACGGATTGGGATGCGTTTGATGCGATGGGAGGGGTAGTAGCTTATGGTTCCGGCGGAGTAGAAGAATCATGGTGGAATATTACCCCACACCTGACATGGTGTTGGCGACCATAGTCGCCATGTGAGGATTTGGCCACTATCTATAAGATGAATAGTTGAGATGTTTCCAGTTCATAAAAGTCGAAGTATATCCTTAATAAGTAGTTTCAATATGAGGAAGCATATATGGGAGACCATGTCGATCACCCGATTTCTTTGGGCGAGAGGTGGAGGGCTCCATCAGTTCGAATCAGATTAGAAACACCTCGGGGAAGGTGGGTTTGATACGGCTTAGAGCCAGTAGAAGAGTTCGAGACGGTTGATCACGTCTTCTTGAAGGTGATACCTAAGAGAAGAGTGGTCAAGTTCGGCAAGCAAGGAGAGTGGTCGCCAAGGTATATCGGGCCCTTCGAGATGCTTTCGAGAGAAATTGGAGTCGGTCGTGCCAGGTTGGTTCTTGCCAAGGTTATCAGTTGTCAAAGAAGTATTCCATATTTCCATTCTCCGAAGGTACACCCCACATCCGACTCAAGTGTTGGATTGGGGCGAGCTTATCGTTGATGCAGAAAGAGACCTTCGAGGAGGGACCTGTGCATGTTTGAGATAACCGGGATCAGGTTTTGCGATGCAAAACTATGAGGCTGGGGAATGTGTTGTAGCAACACTGAGTAGTGGAGTAGGAAACTTGGGGATGCAAGGACACGATCGTCTTCAATTATCCTCTATTGTTGTGGGATAGAGGTACGGTTCGTAGTCATTTGGTATTAAGATGACTATCGCATATGCATTGTGATCTAAGGTGCATGTGTGTGTGAATTTTGGGACGAAATTCTTTTAAGGGGAGAAGAATGTAAAACCTTGGAAAATTTAAAATTTTCTAAAAGTATAAAATAATAATAATAATAATAATAATAATAATAATAAATTCTTGAATGGCTGGGAAACTGAAAGTACTGAAATTGAGGTGTAAAAAGCAGATTTTATCATGATTAGATTATCTCACAACAGTAACTCATAAAAGTTGTTTGAATTATAGGTAGTGGGATTCTTTATGGTGCCACACAGAGTTAGGTATCTAGTAACCACAGGAGCAGAGATTTTCTTAAAAATCTCTAGGGTAGAAAATGACTTGAGTTAAGTTCATTTAAAATAAATTGGCTGAGCAAAATAAAATTCTGTTTCGAGAGAGCCGAAGCGAACCCAGACGAGTCATGGGCCTTTGTGTATGAAAGTGTTTACGTCAACATGTAAGAAGACGAAAAAAAAAAAAAAAGGGAAGAAGCTCATTTTTTTGGAGGAAAGCGATGAGGGAGAAGTGAGATGGGGAGAAAATATAAAAACATTTCTCTACGATCACAGTCAGATTAGTCGGAATTTAATCGAGCTAAGATTTAAAGTTCATCACTTGACGGGGTTGCGCATTAGATGCGACAACCTGATTTCACAAGAAGATTTCGGGTTTGGAGAAGAAAAGCTAGTGAGAGAAGCTCTACCTTCTCTATAAAATTTACGGCAATTAGCAGCTCAGTTTCCTTCTGGCCAAGACTTAGAGAGTCGGGAGCACTGCATTAAAGGAGTAATCATTGGACACGAGAAATCAAGAATTTTAATTTCGAAGATTGGCAGAAGTTAGGGGAGGCGAGAGTGGGTCTCGGGTCTTCGGGACTCTAAAAGTTTCATCTTCGCTCGAGGTAAGGAACCTTCCTACTCGGGTTATATTTCATCTAAATCTTTGTTTTGGTCTTGGTTGAGCCCACAAGGGCTGTTGGATTGTGTTCGAACACAAAGTAAATGACCTGGCGATTTTGAGTTTTGTTAAGTTGATTTTAATTTGAGAGTTTGGGACGGGTTTTGTGCCATGTTTATAGCTGAATTGTGGACTCAATTGGTATGGGTTTATTGTCGGGTGAAAGGGTTGTTTCTGGGATGAGTTTGGGTAGGAAAAATAGCATATGCGGGGTATAAGACCTCGGTAAAGCGATTTAAAGTGGTTTTCTTTCTATTTGCCTAGTCCGTATTTCATGGGGGCCTCTGACTTAGGACTGACCATAACTTTCACTTCCGAGCTCCATTTTGGGTGTTCTTGAAGCTCTGTAGACATCCCTTTGAGTCTAGAATCCATCCATATATATCTTGATAAAATTTGAACTCATTTTCGGTCCAAAATTTACGAAAAACAGTATGCCCCTGTTGGTGCGCGATGGTTACTGTTCATATGAGGCCTCCAACTTTGGATGACCATAACTTTCTCGTCCGAGCTCCGTTTGAGGTGTTCTTGGACTCTATGGAAAGATATTGGAGTCTAAAATCTGACCATATGATTTTCAATGACAATTGGTGCTCACATCCTTGTTGAAAAATTAATTGTTACAACAATTGTGCTAATCATTGGTTGTGTGGATGTGACGAGTTGTGTGTTGAAGTGGCCATTACATGGTAGGTTGTAGTCTATCTTAGGTGCATTATATGCCATGAATTATCTTTGAAAATGAGGTGTGTCATTACTTGCCTAAGTAGTGACTTGATGAAATGTTAACATGTGTTTGTGTGATTGATTGAAATGTGATTTCTTGGTTAAGAGGTGTCATGCTTGGATGTCAATATGTGTGCTCTAACATATTGGGTTTGTGATGTGTTTTCGTGTGGACATGGCTATTGTATAGCATGTTGTAGGCTAGTTTATTGGGCATTATGATCCATGATGTAGCCTAGGGATTTGAATATGACATTACTTGTCTAAGTAGTAGTCGGAATGATGTTGATGCATGCTTGTTGTTTGATGTGTTGACATGAATGTGATAAATGTTAGTATGATTGCATGTATAATGCGTTGCAGTGTATGGACTTTATGTGCATTAGACATACAGAGTGTCCATGGGTGCACGGTGGGTGTACGGTATAGGGTGTCCATGTAGAGGTCTTTATACATTGGACATGACTTAGAGTGCAATGGCACAATTGCATTGCACTGGTTCACGGGGACATCGCATGGTGTGGCTGTGATTGCATAGTCGTTGTCATTCACCATCCTTGGTGAATGGGTTATGGACTCGTACTTTGGACGAAGTCCAATGGAGACCCACGGTTTGCATGGTGTTGCACGAGTTAAGGAAATGGAAATGGCTCATTGTATTTCACATGCATTGGGGCACCCTAGAACAGTAGGAGTGGAGTGCATGAAATTGGTTTCTTAGAAGAGAATTGTTTCAAAGGGTTGACCAGCAATATTATTTATCGAAGTATGTCCACTACAATATCAGAGGGTTGTCCACACAATATCAATCGTCGAATTACCCGGTCAGTATACATCGAGAGGGTTGTCGTATAATGTCGATCGACCGGTATACTTGATTAATATACATCGAAGGGTTGTCCACAAAATAGATTATCAGAGTGTGTCTACTATTTATATTGGAGGGTTGTCCATGGGTAAACACAAATACCTTTGTTTGAAAATGGTTTTCATTCATGGAAAAATGCATGTTTGAGGGAGTCGGTGAGGACTTGATACATGGGGCATGATGAGTCACGTCTCATTCATGACAAGTAGGATTTTGTACTAGGATTGCATGTCCTAGGTTGGTGTGTGCTTGGTTGTTTGATCATTCATGTGCATTTAGGTGGGGAATAGCCCTTGTAGGACTTATGTCTCTTTGGGTTAGCTCACCACAATGAGTGGGACCCCCACTTTCAGTCTGGGACATGTCTTGACGAGTGGGTGCTCCTTAGAGACGACAGTATGTGGTGGGATTGTGGCCTTGATCCATGTTTTGTATATTATATTAGAACATGTTAGTTTTAATATAATGTTTTGTATTAAGTGAGATGTAATAACTCTTGGTGGCTTCAGTGATATAGATTGTATTTATATGGATAAATGGGCCTACGTGTGATTTTACTTAACATGTGGACCAGGTGGCCAGTGGTTATATGGGACAAGTTGCTATGAAAATGCACAGGTTGTATTTTGGAGTAGAGCTCCCCATACAAGGAGACTGCAGATTTTCATTAAATCTACAGGTCTTGGGAAAATGGGGACTAGAAATGGTGTGAGTGTCGGTGCAGAGCATCCACAGATCTTCACGCCGGGTTGTGGGTTGTGATGGACACTCGGAATTTGGGGGTGTCTGCAATTTCAATGACACAATTTATTTGTTGTATGGTTTGTTGTAACAGGTCATTGATGATGGATGCATTTACAATGAACTTCCACCATGGTGGGATGTTTGTTATAAATGGGGGTTCTTGGTCATATGTTGGTGGCCAACTAGGATACATAGACATAGTGGTTTGGACAGGTGGTCCCATTTTGAGCTGGAGAAAGAGGTTAAGAAGTTATATCTTAATTTGAAGACCATTGCATACTTAAATGACTTTTAGTGAAGGCTTAACTTTTTTAACAAATGATCGTGATTGTTCGATCATGTTAACTTAGGTGAGGGATGGAGTATTGAAGTATATTGTGAATGCATTATAGAGGATGTAGTTGACAATATGAATCATGTGGAAAATATGGATGATGCAGTTGATAATATGACTATTAGGTATGTTGCTGGAGCTTATCCATTAACTCCTTTAGAGGCTAATAAAGATGGCTAACATTTGCATGTAGCTGAATGTTTCTATCATAGCAGTGACTATGATTGGTGAGGAAGATAAGTATGAACAAGAGCAAAAGTTAAGAAGCGAGAAGAAGGAGAACAAAGGTGGAAAAGAGAAGTATGTCATTTGAGGAGGATAATGAGGGATAATGAGAGAGAGGATAATGAGTGTAACATCCAAAAAAACCTTCTTGTCTTATTATTTTACCTTATAATAGTATTATATGCTATTATAAATTTTATTTATTTATTTATTATTTTATTGGTTTAAGTGAAAAATAAAAAAAAAACCGAAATTAATACAAAAGTCAAGGTTCAAAGTGGTAAAATGTCAAAATAGAACCCAAAGGTCACTAAATGGAGTATATTCCAAAGTAGAAATGTGATAAGTTGTTATGCAAATGAAATAGAAATGAAAGAGCTTTAATGCAAAAATGAAAAAAAATAAAAAATAATAAGGCCAAAAATGAGGGAGGCGAACAAGGCACTACTCTGAAGATGAAAATAAGACCAAATTTGGTCTAGTGAAATGAGATCATTTCTCATTTGGGCAAAAGGGGAGTTAGGGCTACGGTTGAGAGAGAGAGAGAAGCCATCTTTGGACTCTACTTGTTCTTGAAGAGGAAGGAAGAAGGAAAGTTACAAGAGTGTTCAAAAAGATTAAGGTATTGATACTTGTCTAAGTTTGGGTATGGATTCACCCATTTGCTTGTTGGGAACCCTCCTAACTCCCTATTTGATTGTGTTTTGATTGGTAAAACGATAATTTAGTATATATATGTTTGAGTTAGAGTTTAAGCAGCCTTTTTGCTTTGATTAGGATTGGTTTGAGAATTTGTATAAAGGAAATGTTGGGGTTTTAGGGGAGATGTTGTCAAAAATTTTCCAAACCCATATTTTTGTTTTGGCCATAACATGACCATTACTCATCCAAATTGAGTGATTCAAATTTTTGGGTAACGAGACTTCAGAAGAACAAATTTCATTGAAATAAGTGTATTCAAATTTGGACCCCATTGGACCTAGAAATTTGTCAAAGTGAAGCTCTGTTTTCGGGCAAAATTTGGTTATGTTTTGGTACAGTTTTGGTGTTTTGGTACATTTTTGGTATTTAGGCCATAAGTTAAGTTTAAACCGTAGATTAAGGTGATTGAATTCCCAAGTAAACTAAACTATAGGAGAACAAATTTCCTTGATATAAGTGTATTCAAATTTGGACACCAGTGAACTGAGAATCGTCCAAAGTGAGCTTGGGCAAATTTTGGTTTGGTTTTGAAAATAGAGTAGTCCCGGTTGTTTATGACATATATTGAGTTTTGGTTCTACTGAAAATAGACTCATAGAACTATCATTTTCTTGAAGGAATTTTGGGAAAAATATGAAACCGTTTGTTCTAGAGATTTCTAGTGAAGGTGTATTTAGTGAAATCCAACCCTAACCGAAACACTTGCATGCATGGCCAGATTTTTCTTTGTTTGTTCTCACAGTGTAGCGTCTTTGTAATGGATTAGGGGTTGGTGATGATAAAACACGAGCTAAGGTGGGATCTAGGAATATGAGTAAAAATGGAAACCAATCTTTTGGTTTGTTCTTTATACTTCTCTTCTTGTTTCATGTTTTGTGTTTGTTTGTCAAATAAATATGGAATGTTTGTTATGAAATGTGTTTTTGGATTGAACCGATTAAATAAAAATGTTTGACAAACTTACGCATCATTAACTATTTGAACCATAAATGAATTTGTTTGAGTGTTGTTATTAGGATTTATAAATGAACTATGTAGTGGCAAGAAACATGGCCAAGGATTCACGTATGTACATGTTTAGTGCGCCCGTAGGGTGTTAATCAATAAAATTTATAACCTAACACCTCATACTAGCGTATATAACTACACTATAGTATAGTGGTTCTAGGATGGAATCCACGAGATGAATTTTCTTCATGGAATTATTGTGATGAGGCTTAAGCGGTGATTTCATTTTGGATATTTGGGTTGTGATAAAAATAGTGGATTTTAGAGAGAAAATAAAAATAAAGTAGAAAGTAAAATCAGGATAAAATGTAAAAAGAATAAATTCCTTGGAGTTCCAGGTCACTAAGTTTCAGGTTCCTTAGGCAAAGGAGGGGTTTTCCCGGGTCTTTTCCTCACATTGGGGAGGATAACATATAGTTATCTAGATCGGTTCTTGGTTTTAGCTATAATAATGACCACTAAATAAATATCCTTGAAAAATGGTATTTGCTTCCGTGGTCTCGGACAGTGAAGAACATCTCCTTGACTCACCTTCAATGGTCCACGTAAATGATGGCGGCGAACATCCTTTGGATCAGCAATAAGTATCTGATGAGCCAGGAGGGAAAACACATACTAACCGTGAGGTGACTTCCGAAGGGATCGAACTAGGATTTGAAGAAATAAAAACATCTATGAATCGCCTTCGATAGCCATAAATGATATTACTTGAATGTCGATGGATCATGATAAGCATCCAATTGAACCACTAAAAGCTTATCAAGTATCAAGTTATTCAAAGGTATTAGGAAGGGATTAAAAAACAAATGTTGAAAAGAAACCATTAATGGTGGAAAATACCTCCGGATTAAAACATGGAAACCTTCATTCATGAATACCTTACTGATTTCCTTTACTCAAGAAGCAGAAAGTTCAGCTCTCTCAGCACTCTGAAAGATTTAGGCTGCAATAGAGAAAAGAATGAAAATGAGAAAACGGAAGCATAAACAGAAAGCAAAAATCTATTTTCTTTGGCAGATATCGAATAGAGATAAAATATTCTAAGGGTGTTTCATACTTACCAAACCCATTACAAATTACCAAAAGATACAACTCATAAAACTACGAGGATTAAGCGGTAGAATAAAAAAAGTAAAGTCAAGTTTGTAGGAGTTTTCCACGAGAGGCTCTTGAGGAATTTACTTAGAGGCCTCTGCATCTTTTGATGCATCGCTATATGCTCTTTTGGCTTGGGTGCTCTAAACTGCAACTAGATTCTTCATGCCTTGACTTGAATCTCTGTCCTCAAGATATAAAGTCCTAAAATAACCAGTACTTACAATATTTGATTAGTAGCCTTATAGGTCATAACATATAAGCTTGGGTTAATTAGGCTGATTACTACATAAAAAATGCTTAAAATTTAGAGTGTTAAAGGGTATGAAACATCACTATTTGGGTAGTAATTAGTACATGTGAATCCGTTGAGAATATTAAGTGCTTAATAAATGAAATGTGAAAATGGTGTGTAAATGACTAATTAAATAAATGCCCTTAAGAGAATGTTAACCATCGTTTTAATTAGGGATAGATTGAATTAATACTGTAAGAGGTTAATGTAGAAATCTGCTTGAATGAAATGATTTATAGTGGCATATCGATCAAAAGTAGCTTAAGAGCATGAGGCAGAACATCAGCAGTACCACAAAATACAAATGTAAAGAACTCATTCAGATCTAGCTATGGATAGTATTAAATGTTTTTATCAGAAGCTGACTGGTGGGCCAGATGCAGATGATTAGTTATCCTACGCACCAAAAGTTTCAGTTAGTTTCGTTTAAGGGGAAAATGATTAATAATTGTGTAGATTGTATGAATTGAGTTGTGACAACAATAATAAAACATGGGAGCATGAAAGATGAGAATTATTGTATTTCTATATTTGAGACAAAATGAAATTATGTTGAACTCTTATAAATGGAGCCTCATTATAAATATTGCATGGATCGGATGAGAGCTAGTATGTTGAAAGGTTATTTGGAAAATATGTTGAATGTTTTAGAATGATTAAATTTGATGCATATAGCAAAAGCTAATTATTATGCATTTAGATGTGGTATAATTGTTTGAAATGAGAATGAAATGCAAGAACCACTAAACAGCAAGAAAATGCTTAGCGCGTTAACTTTCACGATGCAAAATGCGAGTAGATAGTGGCGAGGCTAGAAGGCTAGTAGAGCCCGAGTCATTGTCAAATCATGCGAATTATAAGTAGTAAATGCTCGGTCTCATGCATACAACTAAAATTCCATGACTGTGACTACTTTTGTATTGAAATCAAAAGATGTAAAGATCTTCATAAGAAGATTATATTTTTAATATTTTTTTTATCATGGAATATACTTTACATTGTGGATTTTCAAAGATAAGAGGTGAACTCTGACAAATATTTTGTAAATGATTTGGAAAGGGCATGGAATGCGGTTTGTATAAAATGTGTACTAAAGTATAGTTATGGGCCCTCTAGAAAAGATATAATGCATACTTCTTATATTAATGAATGTGAATAAGTAGTGATATCATATTCACATATATAAATATGATTAAATGGATATTAAATTTCCTATAAAAAATTAGTATATGAAATGTGTTTTACAGATAAATGGATTTAGTGGTCCGCATCATCGGGTCGGGTCCAGCCGTCGGGTCGAGTCGGGGTCAGGGGACGCGATAGAGAGGGAAGATAATATGATGGAGGGTAATGATTGAGGTAAAAATGAAATGGAGGGTAATGAGTGGGAGGATGAGAGGGAGGCTTATTATGCAGATAAAGGGCAAGGATAAGACTAAGAAGGTATATCTTTCTAATGATTGTGTTTTTTAATTTCATTATGCTTGTAATTTATTGAATATTGTTATTAATCTATTATTTTTGATGTAGTCGGTTGAGAGGAATATGAATGAAGATTGTAATGTTGATAGTGATTGTCCAGTGACTGATTACAATGACATTGATGAAGCTGGTTGTTTGACACCCTCAAGCACCAATGAAGAAGATTTGTTTCATGAAGGGAGAAATAAGAAAAGAGATGTCTATAACCCAAGAACTAATCATGTCATACTAAAGTTTAAGGTTGGACAGAGATTTTAGGATGTTGTAGAGTGCAAGTTGGTTGTTAGGAAGTGGGCTATTCATAATAGATACAACATTTGGCTTAAAAAGTGCAATAGAAGACAATTAGATGGTCGTTGTTTAAAGGGATGTGAGTGGAGATTGTATGGTAGTATGTTGCCACATGAGCATACATTTGTCATTACAAATTTGACTGATAAACACACTTATTACAAGGTCCAACATAATTGTTAGGTATATGATGATTGTTTATCGGTAGCATGTTTAATGGTTGTTTATTAGTACGCCTGCTTTAAAGTAAAACTCATATATCTTTTCATTTACTATTTAAGATAAGTTACAGGTGAGGTTCGTTTGCAGATGAGTTGATGCCCCGAGTGAAATCCGCTCCTAACCGATTAAAGACATGGAAAGCGAGAGATACTTGAGAAATATGGAGCATTAGTGACTTGTTGATAAGTGTTATAGAGCTAGAATATTAGCTCATAACATGCTAAAAGGCACACTAGAGCAACATTAGCAGGTTATGACTTAATTACTTTAAGCGAGATGAATGATCCAAGTGGATGTTTCATACTCCAAACTTGATTTGGATGAAGCTATAGATAAGTGTACATTTAAGAGAATGTACATTAGTTATAGCATGCTCAAGAATGGGTTCAAGCAAGGTTGAAGAAATATAATTGGCTTATATGGGACATTTTGGAAAGCAAAATCTTGTGGTGCCTTACTTCTTGTTGTTGGTAAGGACTATAACAACATGATGTTTCCTATTGCTTAGGCTATGGTGGAGGATGAGAACCAACAATGTGGACATGGTTTTTGGAGATATTGTGTGGAGATTTGAACATTTCAAATTGCTTGGGTTGGTCTTTCGTTTTAAACCAACAGATGGAATGAATTTTATGCTAAATCATTTGTAATTTTTCTTGTAATTACAATTATTTACAAGTAACACTAGTATTAAACTATTTTACAACGTAGGGACTAATTAATGCAATTAAGGAATTGACCCCTAATGTTGAGGATATAAATTGTGCTTAACACATATGGGCAAAATGAAAAATAAAGGATTTAGGGGGTAAAGGTTTAAGGCATTGCTTTGGGATGTTGTAAAGTGTCCTAATACGACTTAATTGAAAGGCAAAATGGAATTAATCAAGAGGAGTTGATTGAAGCATATAGAACTTGTTGAGTAGAGGGCCTAAGACATTGTGTAGAGCATATATACAGACTTGATGCAAGTCTGACATGATTGACAATAACATTTGTGAGACTTTTAATGGTTATATTAGGAAAGGAAAGGAGAAGTTATTGCTTGAAATATTAGATTGCGTGCAGTCTAAGCTCATCTATTTTTAATCCATTTTACGGCATATTTTACTTGGAGTTTCGAATGTATTTTGGCTGCCAAATTATGGAATATTCACCAACTTTGTGTTTGCGGGTTTTAATTGAAAAGAAGATAATTCAAGCGAGGAAAAAGAAAAAATGGCAATTGCGGCATTCTCTGTAATGAAATTTTGTTTGTCGCGATAGAATTTCAACGAGACCCGGAAGAATTATGTCGCGGCAATTTGTATGTCGCAACAAAGTCACGAATTTGAACTCAATTAGAAATAGAATCTTTGTCGCGACAAAGAGTTTTCTGTTATGACATTGCTGAAGAAGAATGTATAGAAGACTGTCGTGACACTCTGCTCCTCTTTGCGACAATGATCGAGGCAAATGCGAAGAAGGAACTTTGTCGTGACAATCCTTCCTATGTCGCAACATAAAAGGCTGAAGATTAGCAGATGAACTCTGTCATGACAAAAGCGAGCTCTATCACGATAGAAAATGGCAAGGATATAACACAAGTTAGTTGAGAAAAGTGTTTTTATGTTCTTGACAAAGTTTTTCGACATCGAGCCAAACTCGAGAAAAAGAATTTATGTCGCGAGAAAGAAAATCGTAATCGCGACACTAACATTGAAGTTCACAACAAAATTAACGAGGACTTTGTCGCGACAAAAGATTATTTACATCGCGACAAACAAAACATGAGAGAGTGAATTCTGCAATCACGACAAAGTTGAAGAAGTATCTGAGAAATGGCAATGAAAGAAATTCATGTTACGACATAGTAAAAGTGAAGCGAATCTTTGTCGCGACAAAATTTTTATTCTGACAATAAAAACTCGAGAATGATAGAATTGATCGTGTGAAAGAAAAATTTGGTAGCGATAGAAATTGAATGAGAATTGAGATTAGCGAATCAAAGTTTGTAAGTAACAAAATAGCACCATTGATAAGAACCCGAGAGAAGAAAAGTACGTAGCGATAAAGAAAATTCTATCACGATAGAAATTGTAAAGGAATCAAAGAAATCGTAATACGACGCCTTAGAAACTGCAATGCATGACACTTGAAACTCTATCGCGGCGAGTAGAAAAGGCGAAGAGAAAAATGCTTTGTCGTAGCGAAAGAAAATTATGTTGCGGCAGAGTTTCCCGAAGTAGTGTATAAAGAACATGGCGGCAAGGTACATTGTCAGGCCGCTAGAACATTCCTATTCGCAGCAGAACAAAGAATTTTTTACATTTGCGACAATAAAAGCTCGAGAATGATAAGTGCAATGTGACGAAAGAAAATTTGAATCGCGATAGAAATTGAATGAGGTGAGATTAGCGAGTCGAGTTTGTGGTAACAAATAACTTCGGCCCGGTGTAGAACCGAGGAGAAGAAAAATTAATCAGGCAAGAAATTCTATCGCGATAGAAATTGTAAAGGGAATCAAAGAAATCATGTCACGACATGAAACTCACGTCGCGACATAGGAAACTCTATCGCGACCAGTAGAAAGGTGAGAGAGAAAAAAATGCTTGGCGGTGACAAGAAGTATGTTGTGACAGTTTCCCGGAGGCAAAAAGTGTATAAGAGGTATAAGCAACAAATTTTATTATTAAGACACAGACATTCTATCTCGACAAGAACAAGGCTGGCTGGATCAAAGGCTGTCATGACAGAATGAGATCTGAGAAAAGCGAGAGCAGTTGACGATGAAAACTACGGGCTGAGCAAAGCCGACGACAAGGCGAGGACTACATTAATGGCGTGCTTTTTCTATCGTGCGACGGAAGGCGACAATTGGGCGGTTGGGGATCCATAACACGGTCTTGAAGTGTGGCTCGGCATTTTAAGAGAATCATAAATGGGGCATCCCCAGGGCCTTTGTCGCGCGGCCTTCCTTGATTCGGACTTGATGATTGAAGACTCTTTGTATATTATTTTTCTTTTATTTTCACCTTTCCTTTTTAGTAGATTTAGTTTGAGTGTAGTTTTTAGTTAGTTTTTCTTTTTGATTTTCGGAGTTGAGTAATGAGCGGTGTAACCAATTGGAGACCTGTGTGTTTTCTTTGTTCTGCATTTTGAATAAAATGGAGTTTGGAAAGAATTACGGTTAATTGTTTGTACAATTCGTTTACACTTTCAGTGAATTTTCCTGATCAGTTAGTCACTGATATGAGTGAACCAGTTTTGAAAGGTTGAGCTCCCTTTGGGAATGAGTTGATAATGATAGTCATTTTTTTGCACAAAGTGGAAGAACGCCTTAGTTAGAATTCTTAAATTTATTTGATTGGTATTCTTTTTGAACTTAATTGTTCCCATTACTATCTGCCAGTGTACCCCGAAGCAAAGTATTGTCTTGCTCCCGATTTCGAGGAGGCCCTGCAGGTGACACGGAGATGGAGGAATCTTGAGGGTATAGAGCGAGTTCTTTGTGGGTATGATAGGCTAATGCTGGAACTGAACTCGAAAGGAATTGTAGATAAATCAACCCAACTTTACTCATGGTTTGAGGATAGTTTGATCAGTATCAGTTTAATCACTCAGAGGTTTCTCCTCTCTTTGATGAAAGGATTTTGATCCGTGTTAGCAAAGATTTAATCAAGGAGATGGAGAATTTCATCGGTATTGAAGGATGAGGTGCCATCTAAATTGGAGAAGGCTTGCCATATCCTATACATGGGACGAAATTCTTAGTCTTAAGATGCAGGTGTGAAGTGCGAAAAGGAAAAATACTCAAATCTTAGAAGAGGATTATGTATCTTATAAGTAGCTGATTAGATTCATGAGTCGAGAAATGAGCGTGAATCTACAGTAGTAGAAAGGTATGGTTAAGGAGAAATCCAAACTATACCCGCAATGCATCTTTGACAAATTCATCTTTTCCAACTTGTAAACTAGCTAAGATTCAAAATGTGCGAAATTAATGATTATTCATTAGTCACATGTCTTTAGTGTTGTCTCATTTAGTGAACTCTCAACTCCATTCTTATTAATATTTTATGTACACTAGTGAAATTACTTTAGTATTATTTTATTCGTTTTCCAATCATCTTAATATTGGAGTTCAAATAGTAAGGATCTTGAGTAGTTGGGGTAGTTGGTTTTATGATTCATCATCAATCCTCGTGAGAACGATATCTGGACTTAATGAAAATCCACTTTTATTACTTGTACCATCTATGCACTTGCGGTGGTTAAGACCCGATCAAAATGCAATGAATCCGGTTACAAGAATGAGCACATATTTTCATCAAAATGAAGCAATAAGTTTTTGGCACCATTGCCGGGGATTAGATAATAGTCCTTTGGTAGTATAGTCATAACTTTGTTTGCATAGTTTGGTCAACAAGTTTTTGGCACAACTTTTAGGGATTAGATAATATTCCTTTGGTGGCAGTGTCATATATTTGTATATATATATATAGTCAGGTCGATTATTATCAACAAGTTTTTGGTGTCGTTGTCGGGGATAGATTGATGAATTTCAGGATCAATATTCTAACCAAAGAGAGAATTGCTAATTTAGACATTTTTCTTTATTTTATCATAGATAAATTGAAAAAAAATAAAGAAAAAAAAATAGTTTTTAACTATAGTAGCTTAATAAGCTACTGAAAATATTTTATGAGCCAAAACTGTCATAGCTGTTTCCCATAGATTTCATTTCATCTCAGTGTGTTTCTATTTCAGGAAGAGAGTAAATGCATAAAAAACCAAAAGCAGATATGCTGCCCTTAGATACAGAAATAGAAAGAACACTGAGAAATCTAAGGAAGAGCACAAGTGCAATATCGAAAAGTATGGCAAATAAAGAGAAAGACTACAACCTATTTCGAAAGAAGCAGAAATAGAAAGACCTGAACTACAAATGACTATGGAAGACTTTTGGAGGCCTTCTATTCAAGATGAATATTATCTTTGTGAAATGGCACGCCGCCAGAAACGATAATTTTGAATTGGAAGCTAGCCTTGATCCTTTATGGTACAACAACACTAGTTTAATGGTCGTCTTGAAGACCCGATGAGCATATAGGAAGGTTCAGCGGATGGTAAAAAATACGGTCAAGTTAAATGGGGTGAAACCCGAAGTGATAGAAGTTGCGACTCTCACTTCTCATTGAGAGATGTGTATGACTTGGTTTTGAGCCACTTTGCTATTAGATCAGTAGCAGAGTGGGAAGAGCTGGTGGAGGCTTATATGGGCGATTGCCTCTGACCCTAGCCACGAAAGAAGATGAGAGATTATAGTCTTCAAATAGGGGAGGATGAAAGTCTACACAATGCATGGGAGAATACGAGACTACTTCAGATGCCTTGCGCATGGAATAGATCGACCGCCGGATGGATATATTCTACCATTCCATGAATTATGCCTCAAAGGGTATAATAGATGCGGCCTCTTGTGGGCTTTCCAAAAGAAGAAGCGGAAGAATGAGAGCGGTGGGACCGCGCGATTGCAACTCTAGCTCCATACGAAGCCGGGAGCGACGGTAGGGGCGAAGGGGAGTGGTGTAATAAAGCTTAATCGAATGACTGCCATTGAAGCAAAGTTGGATGCATTAATGAACAAGATAGGAAACAATGAGAGAAGAATGCATACTACACTTGAAGTGGGGACAATAGATGAAGAAGAGAGAAGAAAGAGTGTCACCTTAACGATCCGGCCAGGCCCAGGTTATTGATTTGAGCCGTCAGGGCGCGAGACTATCCCATATCACCATATACTATGCTTTCTTGGGACTCTCATTGACCTATTCTTTCAGGCTGTGCATGCACGTGGGTATACAAATAATTTACGTAAAAACAAAATCATTTTATACATACAAGAACTACCACCCAGTGGTGTCCATCATCCCCATACACATACCGAGTCCCTTTACTTGTACTATTACAGTTTATTACAAAACTTGAGGTGCAGGCGGCAGCGATGAGCACCTATCTACGAGTTGGCTGCTCTTGATGTGGAATGTCTGTCCTCTATCCTTGTCTTAACCTGTACCTACAAGTTGAACACCCGTGCTAAGCTTTCACGCTTAGTGGGAACATAATGGACAACCACGATAATGGCTTGTCACAAGTTTATACATATGCATATCATCTATCTATACAGATTTCTATAACTTTAATTACTTATCTATCATATACTTTTTCTTGCGTAACTTGATCTCTTTCGGTACATGATACATGTCTTTGGCATATCTTTTATCTATACTTTTGTATTCCTATTTCTATACTTTATATCCTATACTTATCATGTTCATTTCCTTTCATGTTCATTATCTTTGTGCATGTATCCTATACATTCTTATCTCGTATACTTTCATATAACCTATCTTATCTTGTCTTGTACTTTTATCACATTCTTATACTTTTCATATCTTTGTTCTTTCATATGTGCTACTGTCTCTAGTCTTTTTCATGTTGTAAGTCATGTCTATTCTATGTCTTTGGCATATGTTATATCTATACTTTCATACATACATATTCATGCTTGTACTATCGCGTACGTTTCATATTCTATCTATCATCTACTTTATCTTTCGTATACTTTCATTACTTTTCATGTGTTTCTATATTTTCATATGATGTTCATATATTATGCTTTAGATGCTTTTCATATCTTATACTTTTCATATGATTTTCATATCTGTGCTTTTCATGCTTTTCTCTTTATACCTTTGTCTTGTTCATATACTTTTCATGTCGCGTCATCTTGTACATTACCTCTTGTTCTTGTAGGCGTCACATACTTTCATCGCGCGGTGCTATGCTTCACATATCATGTCATTTATTTTTGGTTTCATGTCTGCAAATACCTTAGAAGCGGATACAGGAAACTATGTGTACCGCAGGTACTATCCTTTGTACAAGGCGATGATCTCACTGTCTGTTAATACGAAGGTATCGTCAGCATGCGAGGCATTGACCTATGCCATATGCTATCATTGCAGAAGGTGCTTATCAACATGCGGCGATGATCTCTGTCTATTAGTGGTGACCCTTGCGGGGCCACTGATCAACGGGATCCTATGTCATCGACCCAAGCGGGGCCTCTATATATGTCGCCAGATATCTTCTTGACAAAAGCTGCTTATCTTCCACACATAGAGGCATGCCTATCTATCTCCCTACCGGGTTCTAAGCGAACCAAATCGGCTTTATTCGTTTTAAATGCATATCTCACTTAAGCATGAATAACTATTGTTATCATAATTGTATGCATATACTCTCTCATCACTTTTTGCTCAGTGATTCTCTTATCGCTAGTTTCATATTCACGGTTTCTCATATATCTACATAATAATATATTTCATATCTTTTGCTATCATTTAGTTTTGTCTTACATTATCATATATGTAATCCTATCATATATCATGAATGCATCTATGCACTCTTGTATTCATATATTCATATATATCTTTCTATATTCATATCCCTTTATATCATTTATGCATTCTATCATATCCCTTTATACGTTTCTATCATGATTTAGCTATGCTTGTACTTTCTATATTCCTATCATGTATGCTTTTATTCATTCATATATTCATATATTATCACGCTTATATTCATATACTTTCTATACATTAAGCACCTACTATCAAATGCCTTTATATTGTATTTCATGGACTTTTCCATATTACTTACTACGTCATGTCTCTTGACTATGTCTATCATTCTTGTACCAGTACTTATTCCTATGCTTTGTCATCTTTTGCTTATCTATATCGTTCTTATCATTTATACATTTCTATCATGTGTTCCTAGCATGTTTCATCTTATTCCTTTCGGTATGTCTATCATATAGTCATATCATATAATCCTATATTCATATCATTTACGTATTCCTATCATTTGTGTACTTTAGACTATCATATCTTATGACATATCCTATATTCATATCATATTCATATCATTTGACTTATACCTATCATATTAAGTATTTTTATGAACATATCTATACATATTGCATTTCTATATTTTCTTGTTTCATGGCTATTACATATAGCACTTCGCTATACTTATGAAGTATGATGTCCTATGAGGATCACACCTCCCTCCTTCTTATTCCTCCTATGAATCTATTTTACTTAGGAATTGGAATCAATCAATCGGATCATCAAACTAAAGTTATGGCATTTTCATGCCAACTAGTCATTACTTGGAGTTTTCTAGTGACGGTTATACCCATTTTTCAGGGTCTTAACCATATTTTGACAATATGTCCTTATACTAATTTAAATATAAGGTGCTAAGGGTTCTATTCAACTGGAATCACCCAATTCGAGCACGGAACTCAGGGTGCGTCAGAAACAACCCCGGACTTCTCTATGTTCAACACTGAAACCAGAATTTGGTTTGCATAAGTCCCACTTCGAGTGGATTTTGGGCCACTTAGATTCATAATTTGACGATGTCTATTTCTATATGGATAGTTCTTCTTGAAGTCTATTTTAATTGATACTTGAATCACTCAAATTGGATAAGAAATGAGAGTTATGGCCAAAATACCAAAAGCTGATCAAAGCGGAAAACGAACGAGCGATTGTACCGGTACATATGTATGTACGTACATGTTGGCCAAAATGACCAGAACACCAAGATGTACGGTACATGTTCGAGGTGTAAATTGTATCACCAAAATGTCGGGAATGTGTATTTTTCTCCCCATTTTCCCTATGTTTCAACCCCGATCAACTCTATACCTCATAAACACTTCAAAGACCACTTCAAATTCATCTTATACTCTGCTTCTCGAATTCTCTTTCCAATTACATATATTTCTTCCAAAAATCTTCCATGAATTTCCCCCAACACAACTCTAATATGGGTTATTAAACCATACACAACCAAACATGATGATTGGACCTAACTCATTTACTACTATTAACCATGATTTATCCTTAAAGGGAGGATTCTGTACTTGTACTCTTTAAAGGTTTTATTCACCTTACTTTCATGATTATTGGTTTAGAATGAACCCTAGCAAAAACCCTAGGTTTGGGGAGCAATAATCATGCAATTGTATCAATTTCATACGAGTTAGTTCCATGCAAAATCCAGAATCCATACCTTTTTGATTGGCTTCCCTCCTTCTCTTATTTCTCTTTATTATTCTCTTCCTCTTCCTCTTCTTCTCTCTTTTTCTTCTTCTCTCTCTGGTTTCTCCTTTCCCAGGAAACATAGAGATGGTGGTCTTAAATCTCATGTTTGCTAAGGCTTGTATTTGGCCACTTAAAAACCCGTTTTGGGTTAACTTTCTTTATTTGCTTATTAGTCCTCCATTTATCTTCTATTTCTATTCCATCTTTTCTATATTTGCCTTTAATCCCATAACTCATTAAATTTCTATTTTGGCATCCCATCTTTTGATCTTATGACACTTAAGTCCTCAATTGGTAAATGACCACTTTACCCTTGTCTCTAATATTCGTTTCGGATCTCAAATTTTATTTCCGAAAAATTCATATTTAGCTTTTAATATACCCTAAATAGTAGAAAAATTTGCTTTAGGAGTATATTTAGGGATGTTACAAAAATTTGAAGAGGATCAAGCCATGAGGGGTCCTGAGTTGAGGAGGCACGATACCTCGATGTCGATAGGGCTACACTTCAAGCCCAACCTGACATTTGCCCTGGGACACACGGCCTCGGGAACCATGAGAACTTCTCATATGGGGAGGAGCACAACAAGGTTAAAGACCTGGACAGAATATGTAATAATATCATGCCTCCTCAGGGTTCCAACACGACCTGGCCCGACTAAGCGGGGACGGAGAGCAAAAAATCGAGGGCGAGGAGGAGTTTAATTCCTTTGAGGATGAATGCTTTGCTTTCATAGAGAAGAATAGGGGTTCTTTGAACATACATGAAGGCGGATTTGTTGTGTTGCGACATTCCAAAGCGGCCTGGTGTGTTTCGGCCCGATACCAAACGCCTCTTTGGAAGAGATGCGGAGACTCCCGGGTAGGGCGGAGTTGGCCACTGGCCAATGCGAATCGACCCTAAGGATGCATTCCCAAGTGACACAAGGAAGAATCCGAAGGATTAAATGGCCGTGATTCAAAAGAGTAGGAGTGAATTGGAGGAAATTTAAATGAAGTTAAGATCTAGATTTTGAAAAGGGAAAAGAGTTTTGCTGAAATGAAGACATTCTGTAGCAAATGTCTAGCTAAAGACATTAAATTGAGCAGCTTCTTGGGAGGCAATCCAAGCAAAAATTTTAATTTTTGTAGTTAATTTGGTTTATTTAAAATTGGTGTGTTTGAAGTTTTAGTTTTAATTTTGTTAGAAATTTTATTTTGTAATTTTTGCTGATTTTTTAGGGACAGAGAAACTGAATTAGAGATGGATGTTATTAGCAAGTACACTTTCTCAAACTGAAACATGCACAAAATTGCTACAAGGGGGGAGTATTTCCATTTCCCTCACTTTGTCCTTAATAATAATGCCTAGTTAAAGTTTGGGGGAATGTGAAAAAAATTTAGAAGCGAAAATATTTATTAACTTTATTGTGCCGATTGCTTGGATACATTGTTGAATATCTTGATAAATGATAATGAGTGAAGAATGAGATTTGTTGTTCATACTTGAATTGAGATTGTTTACTGTAATATGTGTTTTCACAAGTATGAACTAAGTGGAAGGAATTTATTGCATAATGTCATTTGGGTTGAATGGTTGAAAGTATGAAAATGTGCAAAATTTTGAGGTAGATGAACTTCTATCGTGACGACAGTTATGTCGTGACCTTTGTTGAACTTTGTTGCAATATGATCATCTCGGCCGAGGGAAATTGGCTGCGACTACAATTTATCCGCCAGATTATGCTGTAAATGACCTATATTTTTGAAGAAAAACATTATCGCTACAATGACATTTTTTAATGTCTGATGATAGTTTACTGAGATCAATGTTTTTTCTTATATACTTTCTCCAAGTCACAATAAAATCAACTTTGACCTCAAATTAAAAAGGAAAGTTTTGGTTCGCAATAAGTCACTGTCAGGATAATGTCTAAAAGAGCATTGAAAGAATGTCAAGAACATTTATAATGTTATGATATTAAGACTCAATTCAGCTTCCACGGATTAAAACTTTATTTGGCAACAATTATTTTATCGGTTAAAGTAGATATACAAAACGTGAATGAACCCCGAAATGTGGTTATTTGATATATAACAAGCACAAAACCTCGACCATAAATAGAAAATTTGAAACCAAAGAGATAATCATTTATAAACTTTAACCACACCTTCCACCAAATCTTCTCACCTCTTTGAAACCTGACTTAAATTTTCTACAATGTTCCAATCATCGGAACTGATTCCCAACCTGAATCAATCACATGAAGAACAGGCGAGGGGAGAAGAAACAAAGCCTGGCTCTCTAGAAGAAATTGTAAGTAAGGTGCGCCATGAATCAAGAACCCAATAAACTAGCAGAACTTAGAGAGAAGAGAGGACAGTAAAGTAAAGTGTAGAGGAGTAATAAAAAGTTATGATCAGTCCTTGATATATTTATGTTTGTTTGAAGGATAAACCGCAAAGAGGCTGTGGACCACAATGGGGGTAGGCTCAATCAAATGACCTCTCCTGGTCTGAGACTGTTTAGATGTTGATGGTACTCTCTATGCAAGGACTCAACTGGTAGAGATAGTTGTAGTGAAAGAGCTATAAGCAATACAGGGATGAAGGATAAACAGCTTTATGTTAGAGTGGAAATGACATCCTCCAAGAGAGTAAAACAGACTGAACATGTTAATCCTCTGTGAGAGAAGAATAACAAAATTCAAAGAACAGTGGAAGCAACTGACTTCAGAACATCAGTAACTTACTTGACGACGGGTACGAAAGTGGAGGCCAGAAAAACCCATGAGCTCCATTTCCATGAGGAGCACCAATTGAGTTACAAAGGTGTGTTTTTATTTATGTTCATTTATCCATTTTCAAAGACTTGCATGTATAGTCAGAGTAAGGGAAGCGCTGGTTATCTACCACTCCTAAAAGTGCTGGTAACCAAGGTTAGAAATTGTTGAGAACTCAATTCCTGAAGGCTGTGAGAGCTTGGCAATATTCAACACCTCCAACGCCGATTCATGTCAGACGTTTGGTAAAAGCAAGGAGACTGGAAAGAAGGAAAACCAAGATATCACTTTAACACTTATGAATCGGCAATGGGTGAACAGGCAGTGAAAGAGCGCGTTTAGAGAAGAAGAATAAGAAGAACTAAGGATACAATTATATCCTAATAAGAAGCTTCAGAAAGCTCCAACAGAAAGTATATGGAGTCTGGCACAACTTTCTCCTGAGGTAGTGTTCATCAAGAGGTGTCAAAGCCTGTAGTCTCAGGGGAATATGCATTATAGAATGCAAAAGTTTGAGGCAAGAATGCAAGAGAAAAGGATAATCACTAAAAGTCCAAACTACAACTCATAGATGAGTATATGGAAGAAGGAAATAAGAACTCTAATAGAAAAATGGGATAAGGAAATAGAGGACACCCTAAACTATAAGGAAAAGTGTTGGACTAAAAGCTTGGACATGATCAACAACAACTTGATTAAAATGTACTTTGCCCAGGGAGAATTTGAGGGAACCCCACCTTATCGGGCAATAAATGAATTGATCAAGTTAACAAATTATATCCATGGAGTGGTCTGTACCTTTTAATAGAAGTGGAGGCGCGGAGTCGGGCGCGCCCATAAGTCCAGATCCCCCGAAGTCTCTACCTATAAATGGTTACAAGTTGATCCAGAATCTACCTCCCTCCCATAAGCATGAAAGGAGAATAAAATAGCTCACCCTGCTTTTCCATAATTCATTTTTTCCTCTATAAAATCTAATACATCCTTGAAAATCACAAATAGTACCCAGAAAGCTTGGTGTTCACTTTATTTTTTTCTACTTTGTTTGTTTTGTTTAAATTTTCTTTCCTTGAGTTTAATAATTTGGAAATTGTTGACTGTGGGTAAATAGCTTAGTTGAATAAATGAGAAACCGAATTTCCCGCTGGAATTGGGCAATAAGCTGTGGAATTGTTTGGTGGAGCTGAATTAAGTTGATGGAATTGAGTTGTTATGTTACATTTCTTAACCTAATTGCTGATCTAAATGAACACTTAACTGCTAAATAACAACACAAACATATCCAATAAACCAACCAACAATTTATAGATGGCCAGGTAGATGAGATGAATTGAAAGGGTTATTGATGATGAATAAATGTGTCGAACTCAAGAATAAGGAAGGTTTTAATAAATCAAGAAACAAATAAGACTTATAATTATGTTTTTTTGTGTTACCTCGTTTATAAAAATATGATACAAGCTTTTGTACATGGTCGCAATAGCTCAAACAAATTGTACAAGATTAGGACACTTCTGAATCCACTGCGCTTTTCTCTCCAATGTCTAGGGAACTTATGATTATTAGTCATAAATGCTAGGTAACAATGCACTAACGTAGAAATGATTTAGCCATCCTTGAAGCTTGGAGCTTTCTAATGCCTAAATTTTTAAGGATATGGCATAAACATACATTAATAGTTCTTTATTTTGAGCTCTATAAATAATCTCATCATCAACCAGCAAATGAGAAGCCCAATTCCTTCCTTTAAACATAACTTACTATGAAAGAACCTTATTTTCCTGTGATTAAGGTGACAAAACATGAACAATGATGGTAAGGGTGCCTGGGGGAATATTATTTTAAGTCAGAGAGACAAAAAGGCCGAAAGAAAATTTATCAGATAAGAAGATAGAAGAGAATTAAAGAAAGAAGATGTGAAAAGAAAAACATCATAAAGAATGATTTGTCTTGTAGCCTTCCTCCTTGAACAATGTTCTAGGGGTGTTCACACCAATACCTTTAATGCCAATTGTATGAGTTACTAACCCAAAGTTCATAAGGTGGTAGGGAAAGCTTAAAGACAAAACACATGAAATAATTCCATAAAACTTGAAAGCGAGAAATGAAAAAGCTTGTAAAATATAAAGAGAAGTATTGTGTGTGTGGGTCAATGGAAAGAGAAAAAGATACCACTAAACGAAGAATACGGCGTAAAGACGACAAACCTGAGGGAAGAAACTTGAAATCAAGAGAAATCAAATGATGGGTAATAAAGGCAAGTGTTAAGTTAGTCAAGGAAAGTCTGGCAAATTGAGCCTAAATTGTCCACTATCTACAATTACCCAAGCCAATACATTGCGTTTAAAAGACCGGTCTGATCCCCAAGGACAGGCACTATTAGTGAGATTATTATGACAAAGAGTGGCAGAGACTTCCCAAGAATGAGAGAAGTATGTGATTTTTGGCCAAAAGTAAGTATTAGCCCAGTTATTGTAGGTTTTGGAGCACTTTTGTCTATTGAATCAACCGACTAACCCGACGTGATTATATCCCGCCACCCGTCGATTTATTAGGTTAATAGAGAAGCTGCAAGCTATGAATGCCAAATTTGTTGAATCAATCCACCAAGAATTCGGAAGCTGAACCCGCGTATCGCGATCAATTTAAAAGGAAAGAAGAGAAGAAAAAGATGGAAAATCGACTACCTTCGGAGCAAGTTAAAATGCTTTCAGATTTCTCGCCTCTTTCACCCTCTCTGCTAGGATTCTTGGTGATTTTTCCAATTTTTCCCTTTATGTATCATGGGTATTATGGTTATTGTCTCTTTGCTTACTCGGGAGCAATATATAAGCTCAAAACAATCAGCAAATATCTTAACTTTGATTTTCCTCGATTGAGATACAGACCGGGCTTTATTTCTCCGCTTCCCTCTCATTTTCTTTTCCTTTATTTTCTCTCACTTCTTTCACTACTTTCTCACCAAGCCAAATATCTTAAGGATGACAACCTGTATGGATGGTTGGCTAAACCTCCATCCTGAAGAGAAGGGCTATCAAATTGAGGTAAATGTTTGTTCTCTTGTTTTTAATGCAAAGCAGCTATCGGGACATTTATGTTTCTATCTCTCATTCTAGGTTTCTCTTAATGTAATCTTGATTAATCCCGTATTTGCAAGCTTTAGGGTTCAGCTAATGCTTTTGCCAGATCCATCAGATTCATTACCGCTTCATTAGTTACTGGTGAGTAGATTTAGTGGGATGTCATATCGTCCGTATATTTATGCTCAATAAATGTTATATTTCAAAAGGAAAATTATTAGGGTTCAATTTTTCTAGCCACATGAAGATCCGCCTGAAATGACTATAGGTCATCCTCCTAACGCGAGGAAAGGACCTAAGAAACTCCTCATTTACCTAGGAACCCCAAATCCACAAAGAGTCTCGATGCTTCAAGGAATTCCTTTTTCATATTTATTTAATTTATTTTCACACACCATTTACCTCCAAATTATTTTTATCAAAAACCCAAAATCCAAACTGAATCTACCCATTGTGGCCTTAACTCCGCAAATCATTTACATGAAGAAAAACCCATCCTCTCATGGGTTCTCAATTCGTGAGCCACTATACTGTAGTAGCTATACATATGGCAGCTTCGAGGGAATTTAGGTTATAAATTTTGCTGATTCTAAGATTACCTATTCACACTAATCAAAATGGCGCCGTTGCCAGGGATGGTGCCTAAGTGTGTGATGAATCATAAACTCGTGATCCACATCACAAGTGTTGGTGAATTCATCCCTTTGTCTCTTTAATGCTATTTCCTTGCAGTTCAACGTTAGGTTGCTTCAATTTTTATACTGACAATATACAATTTCTATTTTTATTTCTAGCTAACATTAACCTTTTGGTAGCCTGTTTTGTTTTTGTTTCCGCCGTGTCTTCAGGTCGCTTTCATAGAGTTTAAGCACCATTAGATAGGAACACAAGAAAGGTATTAGGAAACGAAAGGAAGCAGGTTCACAAGAACAGTTGTGGAAGTAAGCATACATAGTGGGTCGATAGAGCCTCCATGAGGAACAACAAAGTCACCGGGGTTCATAGGAAATCCCACGTGAGCATAGATCACCAGGGATCAGTATACACCCTCCAAGAGTGAAACAAGTATCTCTCCTCGCATCGTGCCTCCTTCAGAGGACATAATTATCAAGCTTCCCAGACATTTCCAGGCTCCCGCCTCCCCACTTTCCTACAAATGGAGTGAAATCCATACTCACACATCCGAGAGTTCGAGGAAGTATGCAATACCTTCCAAAGCAGTGACATCTCCAACGTGGATGATGAGACCGGGGTTCTTTCTGGCCTCCTCAAGGACAAGGCTAAAATCCTGCCTAACCTTTCAGAGCCGAGAACTATTAAGGATTAGGGAGATATGCAGGCTGAATTTTTAAAGAAATTCTTTAGCACCCATAAAACCAATACTTTGAAAAGGCAGATTTACACCTTTGCATCCCAAGAAAATGAGAAATTCTACGAGTGCTGGTAAAGGTACCTAGAGACCATCAATGCCTGTCCTCGCCATGGCTTTGATAATTGGATGCTAGTTAATCACGTCTATAATCGAATGTCCCCTGCTATGAAGCAGTTGTTAGAAACTGTGTGTAGAGGGAGCCCCCGTGGAGTAAAACCAGAATAAGCCATGGACTTCAATTATGTGGTCGAGACATCCCCAAAGGTAATGGATTTAACCCAACTCCTGTGGAATCGTAAAGGGTGGAGGCCTCAAAACCAATCAGTGCGGAGGCATGTACTCACCCCCTGAGGATATGGAGATGAAGGCAAAGTCGTCTACCTTTGGTTAGAAGGCTGGGAAGAGCTTGAAATGAAATCAACATGAGGTACAGCCGAGGCCTCTCTCGCATACATCCAACCTCGTCTATGTCACCACCCAGCACCATGAGAAGATCGCCTCTGAATCGTTTCCTTAGTAACGGATATGATGGCGAATATCGCCAATGTTGTGGGCCAATAAGGTTACCAACCAATGCCTAATACAATAAATATAGAATTTAATCGGAGAAACCATCCTAACCTCTCCTAGAAGCTAAATCTTCCCGGGAAGATATTCTCTCACAGACAGCAATTTCAACAACAAATAAATGTGATGGGTCCTCATCCTAATCACAATCACCACCAATTCTCATCTCCGCTAATCTGCTTGGCTCTAAACTTGTTGCCAGCGGCAGGAAATTTTGTAGAGGAGTAGAAAGCTATCAATGTGCAAGCCAACCGGGGAGAACTTGATAATGTGGAAAGCTCTGAAAAAAAAATATGGACTTAAAATGATCTGCATCAAAAATAGATAACCTACAAATACTCCATCACAAGGCTCACTAACCGTGTGAAACAAGGAAACTCCCTTCCCCAAACAATGCCTAACTTGTGGAGTGTATGAAATCGAGCTTTCATCAACCCGCTTCCTAGGATGGTCGTTAAAGGCCACACACACCGAAGTGGTGTTGCCGATAAGCTGCTGTTTACACCCGCTGAGAGACCTGGCAGCAAAAGGAAGTGAGCTCTAACATATAATTATAAAGAAGATTCAATGAAGAACAGCTGCCCGCTTCCCAAAGTTACTTCAAAGAAAAGTGCTCCAAATCTGTCAGCCTTTAAAAATTGAGTCACAGATCTCCACCATGATATTATCAACACAAAACCAATTCGTTCAAAATCTCTTAAAGTAAATCCAAGTACGCTGAATAGAGACCAATGTTGATAAGAAGGCCTCGACAGAGCAAGTCAAGTTACTTCATTCAAACAAGACCCCTAAGGAAATATGATCCAAGATCCCCTACCATTTCGTGTGGAGTCATCTGAGGAACCCGTGTGGGATAAGGCACGTTGTATTTGGGGCCAATGTGTCCCGTTACCATACTCGCGCAGGCAAGCAACTAGGGTTTCGTGGAATTAAAGCCTACCACCATCACCTTATCTTCGTCACAGATAGTGGAAAATTCCCAAAGCATAGTCAAGATGTTTTCTGGGTGAAGTGGAGATGTTTTGGCCAATGTAGACTTCGTCGCCCTTGATACAGTCGGTAAGTGTGGAAGGTACCAATAATGTAACGATTATACTGAGGCCATTTTTGTCCACACTAAATGTCGCACACTCTCCTGAATGGAGTCATGCAACCTTTACATTTGGCAACATGGATTGGAGCTCAACATCTTCCACCTAAACAAAGAAGCACAAAATCAATGGAAGAGTAAGAGCTCAGATGAAGTCACCGATTAGCCTGTAAAGGTGAAAACACAAAGGCTCACAAATCACAGGAGGAATCATGAAGAACAATCTATGTTTGATGGAGAATCCAAAAGGTTCCCAATTACCTCTCCAAAGACCATCGATTCCCCAAGACTCACCAGAAGGCAAAGTGTTTAAACAAAGGGGTAGAAGCTCAAATTCATTGATAAACTCATACATGGAGGGACTTCTCCTCCTTGATCCTACCATGAACTCCGAAGGGTTATTTCGAAAGGTGGTTCTGCAAAGAACTTAGAAGCCACTCACCCTTTTGTTAGACTTTATTCGCTTTACTTTAAGTTTAATTTGTAGTTTTGCTATAATTTTCTAATATTAGATTTGTTTCTGTAATTTTTCTCATTCTCTTATGCACATTCTTTGCTATTCTATTTTTATAGTGTAGCTCTCTGATCCTCAAGAACTCCTCAACAACATGCAAGAGGATGATGACCACCATTTACTCACCATTGGGAGAAGTAACACTTCCTTCTCTCTACTTTCCAATCAGAGTCCCATCGAGGGACAATGAGATATTTGGTCGGGGGAGAGTTAGCTGGCGAAGTGGCTTTGCATTTATGTTTTTGTCTATTTCTTTGAGCAAGTTTTTTTTGTGAAGATCAATGACTTGATGTTTAGTTTCCGTCGAAGTTGTTTGTTTCTGGGTGTGAAGCTATTAGTTTTTTGTAAAGTCGAAAATAAATATAGTCAAGTATATCTTTTATACATACCATACAATCACACTTTTACAATTTGCAAAATTACACCTTATTTTTTGTGTTTTCTGCTTACTTGCCTCAAAAAATCAAACATTGTCCAATGCCGTTGATGTTAGATCGGGTTCCATGCTTAATTAAGTGATGATCGCTTAAATTTGAGCTTCTAACCTTTTCTTCCACCTCTAGCTAAATACACACCATGCACATATGGTTTCACTAAGAGTTTAAACCCATTTCAACCTCCTAAATCTAAAATCCTATCCTAGTTTGTTTACTACCTTCAGGTTAAGGACACTAGAAAAAGGCCAATGAGTCTTCCAAAATAAAAGAAGAGAAAACAAAGAGCAAGAAAAGAAAAGAAGAAACACAGAAGAAAATGCACGCTTACTTAAACTCGAGTAATCTGGTCCGAGGGGCATGCAAAGTCTTTAAAGCCTAAAGGCCCTAAGCCAACCCGGTCGGCTTCTCACCACTTCTAGTGCCTCGCATGTGGGTGACGGGTGAGGCTTGAGCGAGCTGTAAATTGCTGGGAGTCCTCAAGTCATTCAAGTCCGGTGAAACCTCAAGAGCTTTGTGGCTTGAAAACCTAAGACTCGATGCCCTAAGCCTTAATTGGTCGGGAGTCACCTGCGGATCCTCGCTGCGGACTTTGGTGGTCGACCCCTCAAGATGCAACCTGCAAACACAAAGAATTACAATAAGAGCAGTCCCATCTATTTAGGCCGGCTTAGTGTACTAGGTTAGGTGTAGCTTGGTTGGGGGAAAGTGCAAGCCAAGTAGCTTTATTGTTGAAAAACTAATTGCTATAAACACTTAGATTTTAGTGGAAATTCTGTAGTTGATTCTCTTCAGAGAAGGAAACTCTTTTTGATACTCAATTTTGTATGGCATTCACTCTCATGATGGTTATTGCTGTGGTTTCGTTGATTCTCATTGAGGGTTAGCATTACTCACCCACATACTTTTTGGAAATACAAATTTTGGAGAACATAATTTTGTTATTATTTTGTTTTTTGCTCTTTCTTTTCTTTCATTGCTGTGACTAGCAATGTGTCGCTTGGGGGGAGATTAGTGCCCAAAAGTGTTATTTTTGAGCCTTATTTACTGTGGTTTGAGCACTTTTTTAAATTGCTCAATCAACCATTAACTCATTTGTACATTATGTCCCGACTATTCTATCGACGCATTTTTGTAGCTAATTTTATAGTTTCGTGCCATTAATGCCAAATTTGTTGAATCGATCCAAGCGCCAAGAATTTGAGCTTCCTGAACTTAGCATTGCGCATCGTAATCCGTGAGGAAAGAAGAGCGTAAAAGATGGAAAGTTAGCTCAAGGTGCCAATTTTCGCACAATGAAATGCTTCGTATTTCTTTGCCCTTTTCACCCTCATAGACTTCTTTCTTTGTGATTTTTCCAATTTTTCCTTTATGTAGCATGGGTATCAGGGCATATTGTCTTTTTGCTTACTGAGGCAATATATAAGCCTGTAAAATAAATCTTGTAAAAAACATCTTAACTTTGATTTTGCATTGGGGATACAGAGCACTCAAGTGGGAGAGTTTTCTCCGCTTCCTCTTCTCTCATTTTTCTTTTCCTTCATTTTCCTCACTTTCTTCACTTTTCTGGCTGCCAAACACTCCTCGAGGATGACCCTAAGGGATGGTTGGCTAAACCCCTCCATCCTCAAGAGTGAGGCCAGTGGCAACGATTCAGGTAAAATGTTGGTTCTTGTTTTTAATGTGCGCTATTGGTATTTAAAATGCACTTGATTAACCTCGTATTAGGCAAGCTTTCTTTAGGGGTTTAGGTGGAGGGTTATCATGTGATCCATCGAGATTCATTAGTTATCTTCTATTAGTTACTGTAGGGTAGATTTAGGATGTGCTTATCGTTTATACATTTATGCTCAATAAATGTTATTATATTTCAAAAGGAAAATTATTAGTGGTTCAGTTATTTATAGCCAATGAAGATCCGGTTCTGGGAAGTACTATAGTCATCCTCCTTAACGCGAGGAAAAGGACTGAGAAATCTATCATTCTTGTAATCAACTCAAAGAGGTCTGACATGCTCAAGGAATTCTTTTCATATTTTATTTCGCCTTATTTTCACCCGCAAAACCATTCACCTCCACTATTTTATCAAAACCAAAACCAAATTGAATTCACCATTTCGCCTTAACTACAAATCACTGGCAAATTTCAAGAAAGCCCATCCCCTGCATCTTTCAACCTTTTTATTTAATACACCTAAAGAGCTGTATGCTACTTAGTAGGTTTGAATCTGAGTCGTGGCTCTGCTGATTCCCAGACACCCATCGTACATCGGATCCAAAATATCGCTAAGTCGTGGGATGGTGCCTCTGGCAAACAAACGAGTGGTCATCAAAGGACTCGTGGATAGATCCACTCCTCGCCCTAGGAAATGAACCCCGTGTGGATCTTCCTGAGGGGTGGTGCCGCGTCAGTGGAGCCTGACTCACCCGCCTTGCCCGGCCCACTTCAGAGGGGCCACAGGCCTGATCAGGCTAGGACCTTAAAACAATTAAAAAACTGAGAGAGTGATGAGGAAAGGGCGGCCAAATCATGGGGAAAATAACACCATCTGATCTGATGCATGATCTGTGATCTACAGCGCTGGTTATGCCATGAGAGAGGCTCACGTCAAGGCTACACTCTATGCACAGATAGAGCTTTGTTTCATTCAGATAACTAAAGTGTGATATGGCTAAGAAGCATGTGAGGTTCCAACACCATCACAAGATCTAAAGTTGTGATAAACAAATTTTTCTGTTTGCCACGCTATGGCAGAGATCCTTAAAACACTGCCATTTAAGTAAAAATTAAGGTTTTTCTTTAAAATTAGTGAATTCTTGCCTCCCACACTCGTGAATGAATATGTAAATCCCTTTAGTGGATCATGTTTGCACCCTTCGCAGTCTTGAAATCCATAAACACATTAAAAACAAACAACGCAGTGGAATTCCTAAAAACTGGTGTACTTGAAGCAGAAAGCAATTTAAAAATGACTAATAATGCAAGTCTCAGTGCCAGAGGGATCTAACAATACTTAGTCGCCTCCTATGTTTAATGTGTCTTGCCTCGACATTCCCGTAACGTGACAAACACTGCGATCCAAAATAACCCACCGTCAGACCTTCCCACACCTTATCGTTTCGCCTCCCCTGTGTGTGCTTAGGAACAGGTCCTACCTTCCTCTATATGGAATTCTCCTCCAAAATATGGTTTCAATTCCGTGGCATTGACTTTTAACCCGCCTTTCTCTGGATGCATTATCTCAACACCTCCATAAAGGGAAATGATTTAATCCATCAACTGGACTTGACCATTTCTAGACTTGACCCCTGTTAGTAAAGAGTTTTTAGCCCTAGAATTTGAACAACAAGACTTGCTAACCCATTCAAACTTTTCCTACACAGGCTTGTCAAGCCAAGTTTCTTCCAGGTTTTTCCTTATAGATCTGGAGCATTCTCATAAGCCTCATTGCAATCTATCTAATCCTGACTTAAGTCAGCATCCGCTTCCACTACTCCACATTATCCATGTTCCTGTGGCTCAGTCGCCAAAGATGTTTGTGTCTATTCCACTCCAATGGTGCTTTCCATAAACTAATTTTAATTACTGGACATACCCAATGGGGTTTTAATGTTGTCCCTGAGTAGCCCAAAGTGCATCATCATCCTCAAATTTTCTAAATTTCTTTCCCTCGAACTATTGACTCTCGCTTTCCATAATGGACTTTATCTCCCGATTCGACACCTCAATCATTTATCGCCCGTAGTTTTGTTAAGTGGAATGCTCTGACAACTCATGATTTTTGTAAGACCTATCAACCATCTTGTTGTAGGAAATGAGCATCAACTTTCATCCGTGGATATCATTTGCTCAGGCGAACTCAAAATATGTATTCTACGATAGAACTCTCTGATCATCACACAGCACCACAAGTGCAGGTCATTGCTTCCACCCATTCGAGACGTAGTCCACTCGCAAAGAGAATATGGCAAGTTACAGAACAAGAGGAAAGTTCTTAACTTTATGAAGTCCATCCCACAAATCAAATACCAACCTCTAGACCTGTATACAATGGGTGGGTTCATCCGGCTTTAGAATGTCGCCTATCTCTCTAGCACTTATCATGGTGTAGAGATACAAACCTAAGTGAGCATCTTGAACAAGCCAGTTAGTAGAACCCCACTTGGCGCATTCTTTCCACTTCCATCCTCTGTAGCCTCCCTAAAGTGCCTCCTTACATGATAAGGTATGAGGAAGATTTAATACTCCCATTTCATCTCTCCTGTATACACTCACCCTGGTCACTTCTGATTCGCATAATGTTTGTATAAAACAGGTTCTTCCCCCAACTGAGTGTTTTTAAATGTGCAAAGAACCTTTCTTTGCGGTAGCTAAAATCGAGGATAAACTTTCAAGCCACTGGGCACTACAATAGTCGCAAAACCATATGGAACTGGCTTTGTCTTCAATTACTAAGAGTCGCTGTCCTGGAAATCATAATTAACCTATACCCGCCTCAGTTCTTCCTAATGATGATGAGTCATGATTGTAATTTCGCCCCCTTCTCGTCTCCTTTTGATTTATGTGTCACTCTTGCAATAGGAGCACCCACCATTAGTCTCTGGCTTTCACATCCTTTTAGCTGCCATACTAATGGCCGAGTGGTCAAGGTGCAAATAATACCAGCGGCTAATCAGTAAATTTTAAATTTATCATGTAAAGGTGAAAACAAAGGGCTAATAAATTTCTTTTTCTGGTGGCATAGTTTAGCCGGGCATCATTCAAAGTCCTATTAGTATAGTGATAACCTAAATATCCTTTCTCTCTTTTCGCTTCCAAGACTCCAGCCGACGATAGTCACTACGCCGCATTAATAGCTGTCGCAGGTCCCAACTGGGTGCGACAAACTATAGGGCCGACATCAACTGTCTTTCAGATTTGCAAGCTTCGCACATTAATCGCTTCATCAAAGTCAACCGGATAAGGCTTCAACTGAGAAAAGATTTTATGAACCGCGAGGAACCCCCCGAGTGTCCTAGAAAGCTTCTCATGCCTCGACTGATGATGCCAGTGGAGGGAGTTTCTCTACTCAGCTCTTACGATTTGTCTACCACTCCCTATTCCTGGTAAACCTGTCCAAGTGACTATACCTTCAGATCATAAAGTGGCACTTTTCCCAATTCAAAGACAAGATTGATTGGTTTCTTCACATCTAACTGGGCAACCCAATTAGGCTTTAGATACACCTCATCAAAAGAGTTTCCACACCTAAAAGTCATCCATGAACACCTCAATTGCTTCAACCATATATGTGAATATGACCATCATACAACGATGAAATGTGCTCGTGCATCGATTAACCCAAAAAGGGCATCCATCAAATGCGACTGTACCATGGCGGTAAGTGAATGTCATCTTCTTAATCCTCGTGTGGCTTAGCGATGCGATTGTAGCCAGAATAACCCATCCAAGAAACAAGTAGTGATTCATGCTCCGCACCACTCAACATCCGATCCATAAATGGCAATGGAAAATGGCTCCGTGCCTTATTCAATTTTCGAGCACACACCCATCCTGTGGTCGTCGAAGGCAAACAATATATTATTCTTTGTCTTCACATCGCTGTTCCTCCCTTTTTAGTAATAATCAGACTTCACTCACCCATGGACTGCGAAATAGATAAATAATTCCGCATCTACCCAATTTCCGCATTTCCTTGCGGGACTACTTTTCATGGTTGATTCAGCCTCTATGCCCACTAAAGGCTTATGACCATCTTTTTAAGAGAATCTGGTTAGGGTCGCCAGCCATAAGACGTAAACCCTTTCTTACATGCGCCCGTAGACCAGCTGGGCGCATCCTGTGGGATCCTTGCAGTACTCGATATCTTATCTTCTTCTCGTCGTCAGGAGTTTCGAAATAATCATTGGTATTTGAGCGCCCTTAAGATAAGCATACCCCAAACGGCTAGTAGTGGCTTTCTTTACTCCATCTCGTATGCTGTCGTGCTGATGGTAATCGACGCTTGAGGTACTCTCCCGGGTTCATAGTATTCTTCCTATTTGTAATGAAGGAGTCCATCCATTTCTAAAGACACCTTCCAATTCTACTCCCATTCTTCCGATCTCAATCTGTATTCAGTTAGTTCCAAAGGGTTGGGTGAGGACCATCAGCCGTGACACTATAAAACTCTACTGGCCCCATCATGAAAACATATCACTCTCTAACGGTGTCTCATGTACCTCAAACACATTGAAACTCCGACCTAGTCATCTGCACTTCACTCTGCACCTCCCGCTACATATTAATCATCACTTCGTCAAGATGGAAAATGGTTTACTCCAATATTGTGGGTATTTCTTTATCTTCTTCCATGTCTAGAATGATGAAATCACGGAAGATAAAACTTGTCTTCACTCTATTAGAAGGTCTATCACCTCCCTGATATTTTAAAGTAAAGACCAAATACTTAACCTGGAGGATTGCACTTAGTCAAGCAAGCTTCCACCTAACCCACTGTCAATATGGATAACAATAATGAGGTTTATACTTTTAGCTCCCAGTCGCGCCGGAAGGCCCTCTCAAAGATGGAAAGTCTCATGAAGGCGGCTGAATAGTAAAACTGTTCTGGTCTTTCAAATTTTTAAACGTAGTTTCTCCGAAGGATGACACTACATTCCCTGAGATTCATTGTCTCAAGTCCGATAGTCTTTTCTCGACAATATATCCTTCATGAATTTGACATAAATCGGGCAGACCGTTCATCTGCACGCAAATGAATGTTTATATGCGCCAACACTTCCATAAACGTTGTGAATTCTCTTCTTACCAGCCGTATTTTCTTCAAGCGTTGAAGGTACTGACCCGACAAGGTTCACTCATGGTCACAATTTTTAGCCTCGCTTCTTCCATGACTCTTTTCTCTTATGGTTGTTCTTCTATCTCTGGCTTATTATCTTATCCTATCACCGGTGGTCATCGGGCATCATAATTCGCACTTTTCAATGATATCTACATGTTCATTACCTTCCTCGTCTCTCTAGTTCACCCTCTCAGCTCGCTGTAATGATCCATGTCGCTTCGCCAATTAAAATGTAGCTATATTCGCCTATTTGCATTTCTAGGTTTCTACAAGTCTTTTGATTCTCGTAGCTGTGTGGATTGGTTTAGAACATTGAGTTGATTTTGGAATGTGGGCTCCTCATCTCATTCCATAAATAAAGCAAGTGGGAAGTCACTGTTATCGGGCTAAGACTTCTTTCCCAAATCCACTTTTCTCAAAAGTGCGCTTTGCTCTCGCTGTTGGTGGGCATAATTATTTTTGCCGTTTCCCTCCAAACTATGCTCCGATTGTTCTGATTATTCCGCTACTCCAACTCGGGCTCCTCGATTCTCGATTTTGATTTTGTACCGTCTTTGATATTTATTACCTCTACCGTCTCCTCAAGGTTGCTGGATTCCTTAACATTCAGCACACTCACGCTTTCTCTCATGTCACGTCTCCGCTCGACTAAATCAATCCATAGTGATCTGTCGCGCCTCCTAAGATTTGAAGACCTCCTGGCGGCTATTTGAATCGCGATTCACCCGTATCTGTCGCTTATAGTCGCTTAGTTAATCATGCCAGCATGGCTTTGCAATAAAGCCATGGGCAACTTCGTTCACACCGCTAAGGACTTTGTGTTTATATCTCGAGGCCATCGATTAGTATTAAGGGTCAGATCACCATCTGTAAGCTCAATCCACAGTCTTTCATCAGTGGCACCTCCCATCGAGCATCAATGATTATCCTAGCTGAATCGCTAAACCATTATAAAAACGTGCACCCGCATCCAGTTAACTCTCAGGATGCAAGTATCTCCTCAGAGCCTGCTTGAAATCTCTCCCAGTTCTTTACCAAGTTCTCCTCGAATTATTCCACAAGTTGATCTCTTGCACTCAACCTGCAGTGATTCATGGTAGGAAAATTGGTTAGAAATTTATGCACTAAAGTCATTCCGCTGAGGTAGTCGGAATCCGATGGTCAGGCTAGTCAACCAATGCCAGCTCTTATTATAAGGACAATGGGAATAGACGTTAACTGAGAGCTTCTTCTATTACTCATTATACTGATCAGGCTTGCACTTCAATAAACTGATCGATGCATTCGACCCTACCAGGCAACCCATGAAAACTCGTGATATATTGTGGAGCATTTGTAGAGTTACTCCTTTAAACTCAAGTTGTTAAACTTGGATGGGTGGTCGTTGTATAGTGACCCCGAAAAGCGTAGGTGGCAAGGCGAACTCCTCGAAAGTAGCATATCACAATTCGAGCTGTACAAGCGATGCGTGACGATCTACATGATTAATCGTTCGATCCACTATGGATTTCATTCCTTTCTTAAATTGCCGCCCCATCCTCTTGATTCACGCATGATTTTAAATTGGGTTGTGTGTGCTTTCTGCGTGTCGATGTAATGTAAGATTGCAGTTCATGATCGAATGGAAGTAATTCCCTGTGATCTTGTCTTTGCATGCACACTAATTGCTTTCCTGAAATCACAAGTATGAAGTCCTAAGTCACAGCACAGATGAAATAAGGCAAAATACCTAAAACAAAGAATAATAATAAAAATGATTAATAAGTAAAAAGAACTAAATAAAATAAAATAAAATTGATCCAAAGTACAATCTATAGCACTGTTGTCATTATCCAAACTAAACTTCTCAGAGGCGCGGCGCTAAAACTTGTGGTGAAAGTGAGTGTGTAAAGTTAGTAAGAATCTGAGCAGTATGCGCAAGTATACATGTCGAGTTCACGTAGTGTAGTGGCTAGTCGAGTGGATTCCCACAAGAGAGCGTGTTGAATGCGGCTTAGTGATCTAGACATGTTGGATCAGTCCCATGCGAATTATGACTAAATTAAGCGATTTAAGGAAGTGCGAGAAAAATATTTTGATTTAAGATAATGATGAGAAAACTAGGGTTTTGCCTTCGCCTACCACACCTGATGGATTTTGACCTAGATAGTGTATTTATTTAATATTTCATATGATTTATGTTAGCGGGTTAATCGTGCCTACGAGATATTCTCTCTCGAGATATAGCTGCCTATCTCGCTAGTGGGGTGTATTGCATCTCTGCTTCGACCCCTCGACTTCGAGATGCATAAATGTGCAAACCATAGTGCTACACTTGGAACACAGGATATCTCTATTCCCTAATTGACCAAGTGTTGCTTTACCCCATCCCTATAGGTCATATTTTCTCTCGATGCTCGGACTCCTAACATTATCCTTGACACAATTAGCCCAAATAATAACATGTAAATTAGAATTCGGGAGTAAAATAACCATACAGAATTCATACCAATATTAAATAAACCACAATTAAGAATTAATCCATAATGATGCGGTTAGGGTTGACAAAACCCTGAAAACTTAGTTCATAGTGATTTTTCATTACAAGGCGAAGATTTTCAGCATCGAAGCAGATCGGAAAGAAATATAGAAAGTTGTCTTATGATCTCTCGAATCGTCTTGCGTAATCTCTCTCTATCCGTCTCTCCTTGTCTTGATTTGCCTTGAATCCCCTCAACATAAAATTGCTTCCCTTTTTATATCTAGGATCTGGGCCCATCAATGACGAGAAGAATGCGAGAGTTTTAACGCTCCGTCTTGGAAAAAGAAGACCTGCTCACCTTGCGCGGCGAGTTGGTCTGCTTGCGGCGTGCAGAACTACTAGAATACGCCTCAGCCCGGTTCACTACGGCATAGGGCCTCACGGCTAGCTGCGAGAGTACTACGCCACGGAGTGTGGAGTCCCTCCTTGTTCTTTGTCTGCAGGAGCTCTGCTACTTCTTTATGTCTTCTCTACTTCGGGTCTTTTCTTCTATTATTCAGCTTCCCTTTTTACTCCTATATCGTCGTGTCCTATAAAACATTATAGTATGAGGGATTAGTGCAATATTAGTGAATATGAATGTGAATCATGCAATTGAGCTATAAAAACACATAGAAATTTTACTGAAATGCATGCATAATTCACTCCGATGAGTTACGACAAAAGACAACTCTATCGCGGCAAAAAAGGGCAAGGATATAACACAAGTTGGCTGAGACCAGTGTTTTTATGTTGCGACAAAGTTTTCAGCATGGAACCAGGTTAAGGAAGAATTTCTGTCGTGAGAAAGAAAATCTTGTCGCAACATAACATTTAGAGTTCACAACAAAGAGCAACAGGACTTTGTCGCGACAAAGATTATTTATGTCGTGACAAACAAAACATAGGGAAATTGAATTCTGTCGCGGCAAAGTTGAAGAAACAATACAAGAGGAATGGTGACAAAGAAATTTATGTTACGACATAGTAAAGAATTGAAGGTAGAATCTCTATCATGACAAAGAAGTTTTATGTTGCGGCAATAAAAGCTACAGAATGATAGAATTCTGTCGTGACAGAAGAAAATTCAGTCGCGATAGAAGTTGAATGAGAACTGAGATTAGCTAAGTCAAGTTTGTCGCAACAAACAATCTAGCCAGTGATAAGGACCAGAGAAGAAAAGTCTATCATGACAAAAGAAAATTCTGTCGCGACAGAAATTGTTAAGGAATCAAATAAATCCTGTCACGACAGAGTTGACAAGTTGAAGAGAAAAATGCTTGTCGCGACAAAGAAAATTATGTCACGACAGTTTCCAGAGGCAAAAGTGTATAAAGAGTTGGGTGCAACAAATTTTGTGTCCTAACACAAGACATTTCTATCGAGATAAGAACCATGTGGATCAAAACTCTATCATGACATTGTAAAATTATCGCAATAGAATCGAAAGGATTCGGAGAGCAGTCACGACAAAAAACTACGAGCTGCGGCGGAAGCCAGCGACAAAAGCGAAGACTCTATCGCGACAAAACTTTACATGTCGTGACGGAAGCGATAATTTTAGCGAGAAGTTTGGGGATCCACAACCACGAGTGAAGTCGCGTGACATTGGAAGTTTATAAATTGGCGCGTAGAGCTCACATGGCGACCATGATTCGAACACGGGTAGTTGAAGACTCTTTGTATATTATTTTTCTTTTATTTTTCTTTTATTTCCTTTTTAGTAGATTTAGTTTGAGCGTAGTTTTTATGTAGTTTTCTTTTGATTTTCGAAGTTGAGTAATGAACTGAAGTGCAACTTCGAGCTAGAATTTCTCATTAAATTTTCTCTTTCACTGCTGTTTTGAATAAAATGGAGTTTGGAAAAATTTTGGATTTCATTTATTTTAGTTCGTTTACACTTTCAGTGAATTTTCCTGATCAGTTAGTCACTGATATGAGTGAACCAGTTTTGAACGGTTGAGCTCCCTCTAGGAATGGGTCGATAATAATAGTCATTTTTCTGCACAAAGTGAAAGAACAACTTAGTTAGAATTCTTGAATTTATTTGATTGGTATTATTTTTTAACTTAATTGTTCTCAGTACTAGTATTGTGTACCCAAGCAAAGTATTGTATCTTGCTCTGATTTTCAGGAGGCCCTATGTGTGACACTTAGATGGAGAATCCTGAGGGTATAGGGCAGTTCTTTGTGGGTATGGTAGACTAATACTTTGGAACTAATGAACTCTGAAAGATTATTTAGATAAATCACTAACTTACTCATGGTTTGAGGATAGTTTGATCAAGTATCAGTTTAATTACTCAAAGGTTTCTCCTCTCTCTGATGAAAGGATTTTGATCCCCATGTTAGCAAAGATCTAATCAAGGAAATGGAGAATTTCATCAGTATTGAAGGATGAGGTGCCATCTAAATTGGAGAAGGCTTGCAATATCTTGTCTATAGGGGCAAGAATTCTCCAATCTTAAGATCTGGGTGTGAAGTACTAAAGGAAAAATATAAATCTTAGAAAGTTATATCTTACAAGTAGCTGATTCGATTCTTGAGTCAAGTGAACATGAATCTCTAATTAGTAGAAATTGGTTAAAGGGAGAAATCGAACTATACCTGATGCATCTTTGACAAATTCATCTTTCCAACTTATGGCTTAGCTAAGATTCAAAATGTTGCAGAAATTGACAATTATTCATTAGTCTATGTCCTAGTGTTGTCTCATTCAGTGAACTCTCAACTCCATTCTTATTAATATTTTATGTACACTAGTGAAATTACTTTAGTATTATTTTATTCGTTTTCCAATCATCTTGATATTAGAGTTCAAATAGTAAGGATCTTAAGTAGTTAGGTGATTCGTGCCACAGTAGGGTGATCCGGAATCAACAAAATTTATATCCTAAGTTCCTCCTACTGCCGTAGTCAAGCTCACTATGATATAGCGATCTAGGGTCGAACACGGGGATGGGTTTTCTTAATCTGAAATGATTTAGGTAAATCAAAGCTGGTGAATTAAATTTGGATTTTGGGGTTTTGCCCAGGTAGAAAACGGGGTTGGTGGTTTGCAAACTAAAATTTAAATAAAGTAAAATGTAAATAGAACTCCTTGAAGTCTCGGAGCCCTTTGGTTTTAGGGTTCTAAGGTAACCAACATGTCCCGGAATTATTTTTCCTGCATTGGGGAGGATGACATACAGTCATTTCCGACAGGATCTTCATTTAGCTTTAAAACTAAACCTACTGATTTTCCCTTTTGAAACATAGCACATTTTAAATGGGCATAAATGTTCCCTAACGGTGAAAACATCTCAAAAACCCCTACTCCACGATAATAGCGAGGGAGACAACTAGCAGAGCCTCGATGGATCTCTGAGTAAAAGTATCCATTGAACCCCAACTTGCCAAATATATTAAAGAGAGCATGCTTAAAGATTTTAACACAAGTGAGAAATGGGAACTTAAACAGCCAAAAATACGTGCGCGTTAAAAAGCAGGAGGCAGTGAGTTACCTCCACACCTAATATGACAGTCCTCTTCCAAGGAGGAAGGAGTGCAATAGAACATCCTGCGAGTTGTCATCCTCGGAGGAGTGTTTGCGACAAAAATGGAAAAGAAAAGGAGAAAAGGAAAGGAAGGCGGGGCGCCTCCAGCACGTATATCGAAGTCAAGTGCATTCTTTGATTTGTACAGCGAGACTTATAGATGCTCGATTATAAGGGAAGTTACAAAAAAACCAAAATCGAGAGTTATTACGAGGGTAAAATGAAAAAACCAAGAAGCAAAGCAAACAGGGTGTAGCGTGGCTTGAGAGCAGGCGACGGGATGCAGTCTGGGGCTGTGTCTGGTGCTCGCGGGGAGAAGCTTTCCCTGGTGGTGTTTTCTTCACATTTTGCCTTTTCTTCCTTCGATCTTTGATTTGAAATGCGAGTTTGACTAGAATTCTTAGTGGATCGACTCAGCAATTTCAACATAACTAACTCACAAAGCGCAAAATTTGCCCTAATCGATCAATAAAATAGTACGAGGACCTTAATGTACAATCGGGTTAATTAGCATGATTAGTACACAAAAGCACTCAAACACATAATAAATAGGGTTCAAAATAGCACTTTTTGGGCACTAATCCCACCCCAACTACATTGCTAGTCCCTTAGCAATGTAAGAAAGAAAGAAGCGTACAAGAATGTAAATACGTTACAAAAGGTTGCGGAGTTCAAAAGGTTGTGAATGAGTAATGCCTAACCCTAAGTAAGAATAATGATCACAAAGTGTCAATAACTATCATGAGAGAATGAAGGCCATACAAAATTGAGTATTAAAGAGCCTCATGCGGTAGATCAACGGAAACTTCCACGAAAATCTAAGTGTTTTGTTTTGCTCGACTCTCGACAATATTTGTCAAACTACACTCTACACAAATACATACAACCCACGACCTAACATGCTAACTTGACCCTAAATAGATCGGGACCCACCTCTTATTCCACAATTCTTTTTCGTTGGCAGGTTGCAATCTTGGAATCAGCCTCCTGAGTCCATGTAGCGGGGATCACAGGTGACTCTGACTGATTAGGCTTAGGGCACCCAGTCGCGGGATCTTTCGACCCTGAGCTCTTGGGTTTCACCCGGGACTTAGGTGATTTCGAGACTCCGGCTACCTACAACTTGCTAAACTCCACCCATCCACCCATGTAGAACACTAAGTACATGACTCCCAACGGTGAGTTTAGGGCCTTAGGGCTTTAAGGCTTCGCCATACCCCGGACCGTGCTCAGGGTTTCAAAGCGAAGTGTTCTGAAATTTTATTCTTTTTCTTTTCTTTTCTTTTCTTTTCTTTTCTTTTCTTTTCGTTTTTCTTCTTTTTCTTTTCCACAGTCCATAACCTATTAAAGGTGGTCCAATGACTAGGAGTAGGTTATGCAAAGTAAAGGAGGTTCTTAGCGAGTTTTTAAGCTATCATGAAACCTAATGTGCTCGGTGTGTAGTTGCGTAAAGTTGGAAGAAAAATATTGGCAATGAGTCAACTAATCATTTACTCAACGAGCATGGAACCAATATAGCATTAATAGGGTGGATAAGTTTCAGTTTTTGGAAACCACAGTGGTGAAAACCACGAAAAATTTTGATTACAAAATGGGTCGATTTTGAAAAAAGTAAGTTGTTTAGTATAACAGCTTTATAAAGGGAACCCAACAAGCCACTAAACATCACAAAATGGGCTTGAACAAAATGATAACAAAACATAAATACAAAATCCACTTCCTTTACTAACTCTCCCCCAAACCCAAACATCTCGGTGTCCGAAATGGGGCTCGGAATGGAAAATTAGAGAAGGAAGTGTTACCTCCATGATGAGATGTGATCATTGCTGGATAGAAGCGTCCTTGAAGCTTTCACATGGCACCTCATTCACAGTTGGGCTTCAAATAAACAAGTTAGGAAGAAAAGAGAAAAAAAGTGACCAATTGAACTATTTTAAAATTACTTTCTTAATAATCTCAAAAATGTTCTTTCTGGCCATATTTGGATACTACACTCTCTAAGCTTTCCAACGGTACCAAGAGCGCTTTAAGAGCAGTTCGGATGAAAAGTTATGGTAAAGCAGGTGGATGTCAAAGTGGAATTTTCAGCGAAAAATTTTCGCTAACTAAAGCGGAAATTTTAAGCTAAGTAGCAATTTTAAGCTGTTCATGCGAAATTTGCATTTAATAAGCTGAAGGAGTCTCGCTATGTCTAATGGCAGAAATTTTTTGATTTTGATTTTTTTTTTTTTTTTTGAAAATTCAAATAAAATAATTAATTATTAAAATAAAAATAAAATAATAAAATAATAAAAATAAAAATAAAAACCTTTTTTTAAAGCAGTTTTTTTGAAGCTGTTTTTCAATTTTTTTATTTTTTTTCAAATTTTATTTATTTATTTTTTTTTTTTCAATTTTTTTAAATATATAAAAAAAACGATTTTAAATAATATATATAAAAAAACTAAATTTTTGACAAAAATAATATAAGAAAAACCATGATTTTTTTTTTTTTTTTTTTATAAAATATAAAATAAAGAAAAAACAAATTCGATCACGTGCTGTTGTTTTATATGATGACTACATTGATTTGGCTCAGAATTTACGTTTGATCCATTTAGAGCAGAAAACTTTTGTTCTAGAAGTACTCTATTAGCTTCTCACGAGTTTTATTAGCTAGCGAAATTTAAGCTAACAATGAAAATTTCACTAACTCTTAAATTTCACATTTAAGCTAGAGTGCGAAATTTTCGCTAGAATTCTTGAAAAATCCACCTTCTGCTGCTCTCTGAATTTATTTTATACTTCAAAATTGCACAGCTACAAAATTAATGCAAGAAAAATTCTTGGAAAAGTAAAAATTAATCTAAAAACATAAATTAACTAAGTGAGAAAAACTAAAAGAAAAAATTATGAAATCAAAATAAAATACGATACAAAATAAAACTAAACAAGACAAATTAAAAAAAGAAAAGTGGGAGAGACTTAAAAATACTTTGTAGATCAGATTGCTCCAAACCCAGAACCCACACCGAACCCAACCAGCATGCACTTCAGTATGGCATTTTAGCATCATTTGATGTAGTGCAAACTGTATCTGGAGGCCACTAATCTCTTGAAGTTCTGCATGGCATGCAGTGATGGGTTGGACTTACCCTTGGGATGATCCTCTTCTTTAGTTTAGAATTTTACGGTGTGTAGTGATATCTTACCTTTGTGATGGGCTATAAATTGGCACCAGGCATTGGCGATGGAGTGTTTTTAGGTTGGGATTGTGATGCGGGTAAGAGCGGTATATGGCCCGAATCGATGAGGCGGGAGTAAATTATTTCTCTTTGTATTTCTTCTGCCTTTAGCTTCCTCGATCGACAGGGATTGCATCCATTCTTCTCCCATAGCGATTAACAACTAATGTTTGAGGATTAAATTTTCTACCAGAACTACGCGCTCTTATGAGCCACGGCTCCTCCACCGTGGTGCCATTTAGGCACTCTTCGCTGGACTCTTCCTCTTGCTGAACAAGCTGATTGGTGAGCTTTAAGATGGATTCCTGCTGGATGTCCAATTTTTGATCAATTTCACTTTGGAACTCATCCAATTCCTTGTTCAAGGAGCTCTCAAGCATCTCGGTTCTTGATTAGCACAGACGATCACTACCTTTGCTCTCATGAAATTTATCCCTTGTTTGCTCAAATTCGGGATGACATTCAGCAAAGGGATAAGGGTGGTGGTTGTTGCTGCTGGGAAGTTGAGGTAAAATGTGGAGAAGCAGAGTATATAAGTTGAGGAACATTATCAAACCAGTTACACTCATCCATTGGTCTCTATATTCCCTCATAGACTACTGTAGTTTGGATTTCTCTTCTACGGGTTCTTTGACCCTTGCGGAAAGTTCCTATAGTCCCTCATTGTCATGTAGCTCTAGGTTACCCTCAAAACTATATTCACTCTCCATATGAGATTCATTTTCTCTCATTCAAACCCTTTGAGAAAATGCAATCCTGCGATTCAGAGAAATAAAATACCTAAATAACAAACGATCTACCACCTTTGTTTTTTTTATATGAATAAAGCAAAATGACAATGATATAAAAATTCACCAAAACTTGTAGTGAGGATCTGAGTGTTCCACAACTCACTTGCACTAAGGCATGCACTAGGCACCATCCACGACGACGGCGCCATTTGATTCGTGCCCGCGGTAGGTGATCAGGAATCAACAAAATTTATATCCTAAGTTCCTCCTCTTTGCAGTAGTCAAAATCTGCTATGAGTATGGCGATCTGGTCGAACACAGGGATGGGTTTTCTTCGTACAAATGATTTGAGTGAAATCAAAACTGGTGAATTAAATTTGGATTTTGGGGTTTGGGTAAAAACAGGGGTTGGTGGTTTGCAAACTAAAATTTAAATAAAGTAAAATGTAAAATAGAACTCCTTGAAGTCTCGAGCCCTTTGGTTTAGGGTTCTAGGTAGCTTGACATGTCCCAGAATTATTTTCCTCGCATTGGGGAGGATGACATATAGTCATTTCGAGCCAGGATCTTCGTTTAGCTTTAAAAACTAAACCACTATGGATTTTCCTTTTGAAACATAGCACATTTTAAATGGGCATAAATGTTCTAACGTGAAAACACATCTCAAAACCTATACTCCGCGATTAACTAGCGAGAAATGACTAAGCAGAGCCTCAATGGATCTAGTGAAAGTATCCAAATTGAACCCAAGAAAGCTTGCCAAATACATATTAAAGAGGCATGCTTAAAGATTTTAACTGTAAGTGAGAAGCCGGGAACTTAAACAGCGAAAAATACGTGCGTTAAAAACGGGAGGCAGTGAGTTACCTCCACACCTATTGACAGTAGTCCTCTTCAAGGAGGAAGAGGTCTGGCCGAACATCCTCAGGTTGTCATCCTCGGAGGAGTGTTTGCGACAGAAAAATGGAAGAAGGAGAGAAAAAGGGGAAAGGAAGGCTAGGCCTCCCGCTTACGTATATCGAGAAGTCAAGTCTATTCTTTGATTTATGCAAGGCTGAGACTTATATAGATGCTCATTATAAGGGAAGTTACAAAAAGAAACCCAAAATCAGAAGGTTATTACAGGGTAAAATGGAAAAAACCAAAAGCAAAAGCAAACGAGGGTGTGGCGTGAAGCGAGAGCGGGCGCGACGGGATGCACGGTCTTTGGAGGCGTGTCACGGTGCTCGCGGGAAAGCTTTCTGCGGTGGTGTTTTTCTTCACATTTCGCCTTTCTTTCCTTCTGATCTTGATTTGAAATGCTGAGTTTGACTAGAATTCTTCGTGCTTGGATCGACTCAACAATTTCGACATAATTAGCTCACAAAAACTGCAAAATTTGCCACAAAATGCGATCAATAAAATAGTAGGGACCTTAATGTGCAAATCGGGTTAATTAGCATGATTAGTACACAAAAAGCACTCAAAACCTATAATAAATAGGGTTCAAAATAGCACTTTTTGGGCACTAATCATTAGGGTAGTTGGTTTTATGACTCATCATCAATCATCGTGGGAACAATATATGGACTTAATGAAAATCCACTTTTATTACTTGTACAAATTATCAATGCACTTGTAGTGACTAAGACCAATCAAAATTTTTAATGAATCCAGTTTACAAAAAGGATAAACACATATTTTCATCAAAATCAAGCAACGCCGTTGCTGGGGATTATATAATAGTCCTTTGGTAGTATAGTCATAACTTTGTTTGTACAGTTTGATCAACAAGTTTTTTATGCTGAATCTTTGAGGATTAGATAACTATTCTTTTAGTGTGATGTCATAAATTTGTATATATATATATATATATATATATATATATATACTATATATATATATATATATATATAGTTCAATCGATTATTATCAACAATTACATCAGGGAAGATTTAATGGAGAGGATGGAGAAGCAGGTTTTCTTAATGAAAAAAAGTGAAAGATAAAATTTGTCCAAGGATAAGGATAAAGTTAGAAAGTCTTAGAAAGAACACAAGGCACTGAATGGTGAAGCTTGTTATGAGGGAGAAATTTCAAGTGACCATGTTCAGTTAACAATTCACAGTGGACATGGTGGCACATGCATGTAACTGTAGATGGTAGAGTTTGACTGGTAATACTATTTTTATTTTGATGAGTTAATAATGTTTGACAATTTTTCTAAAAGTAACAAGTGAATTTCCATATTCCTTGTGTCCACACCTGTGCAGTACTTCATTATGTGAAGAGGGATCTGGTTGATTATGTTTATGAGTTTTTTAGTGTTGAAAACTTCATAGACAAACATGAGAGTTTGAAGTGCTACAAGTAATGAATCCAGTTGTGGTGAAGGGTTGCTAGTGCACCAATGCTACCTGCATTTTTTAAGGAGCAACCAAGTAGACTCAAGAAATTAAGAAAATAGATGATGTAGCACATCACATCCGTGAAACAAAGACCACCAAGTTGAAAAAATTGGATGTGCAAATGATATGTCAACTATGCAAAGGAGCTGGACATAATATCAGAACTTGCAAGGAGAAGAATAACCCAAACTTCATTAAGATAGTACACATTCCAATAAGAAAATTTACGTTTAAAGTGTATTAGAACATATTATGTTTTACATATTTTTTAACATGGTTTAACCATATATATTATTTTAATAAGGGAAAAGAAGACGGCCAAAAAAGGTAGACCAAATGGAGTTGAATTAGGCTCAAGCCAAAACTAGAAGGGGACGATAAAGGAAGGTAGTCCCACATGGAAATCCTGTGGTGACACAAGCTGCAGTTGCAACTCATTGCTCAACATCACAAGCAGCAATGCCTTTAAAGCAAATTTAACAACCCCTGTAGACACTACAAATGACCCATTTTTCTCTCAAAGATCTACCATGCATTGAATTGTACGAAACAATTATGAATTTTTAGTTCTTTTACAATTACAATTTATTCAGTTTGGTTTACATTGTATGGCATTGAGCCAATTGTGAAATTTTTTTAGTTCCATAAAATTTCAGGTTTTTGAGTTTGGTTTACATTGTATGACATTGAGCCAATTGTGAATTTTTTAGAGTTTGGTTTACATTGTATGACATTGAGCCAATTGTGAATTTTTTAGTTCCATAAAATTTCATAATTTTTAGTTTGGTTTATATTGTATCGAATTGAACCATTTGTGAATTTTTTTTGTTCCATGCAATTTCAGTTTTTTTGAATTTGGTTTGCATTGTATGACATTGAGCCAATTGTATTTGTGGTTGCTATGGCATTGAGCCAATTGTGAATGGTCACTTTTGTTCAAGTGTTTAGATTGTACTGAATATGGAAATGTTCTTTTTGTATTTGTGTGTTCAACTAGGCCTAACATTGTTAAGCTTGAAAATATAGATGAAACTAAGCTTAACAATAATGCAAATTAACTTAAAACACAAATGTGGTCAAATTAACTAGTACACAAATGTGGTGAAACAAGTCAAAATTAGAACTGAAACAATATATAATTTTTCATAAATACAACTGACACTTAAGCCAAAATAAGAACTGAACTGCCATTTAAATAAGTTATATGCTATTAGGTTCGCCCATTCTATGGGCTGAATTCTCATAATGAGCTATGCCTATAGCTTTGAAAAACAAAATGTTAGGGCTGCTTGAGTCGTGTAGCAGCATATGAAAAAGAGAGAAGAAGGGTTTAGTGAGAGAAAGGAATCGAGGCTAGGGTTTTGAAACTCTTTTGCAAGAAGATAGGAGACCAAACCTTGTTCGTTTTGGCTCAAATTTGATGTAGTGATTCCTTGCAAAGTGCTCTTTAATCCTAGCTTTTGGATCATTGGTTATCTCTCTTCATAATATCCATTCAGCCATTCCACCCTTCGATGAGATCCATCATTTTCTTTATTGAGTTATCCATTCTTGAGGATGATGTTTGTTGCATTGGTGTTCCAAGAATGATATTCTTGATGTATTGTTGTTGTTAGCCTCTAGTTTTCTTGCTAAACAAGAACTTGGTGTAACCCATTATTGTTATTGTTGAAACAGTGGAAGTTTAAGTGGCCTACGGGTCCCGTGATTTTTACCATTTTCATTTAGGGGTTTTCCACATTAATTGTTGTCTCATTATGGTTGATTTATTGAAACTTGGTTAAGTTTGTTGTATTGAATAGTTTGTTTGTTAAAACTTATTTTGGCACACAAAAAGGGAAAATATCATTTTAAGAATTATTATATTTGGTAGTCTTTCCCAACAAAGTGGTATCAAAGTTTAGTTGTTTGAAGTTTTTTTGTGTGCTAAAATGGATGATGACATGAAAAAATTATATTCATTGAATTATTTCACTTGGAAGCGTATGATGGAAGATTTGCTCTACTATAAAGATTTATACAACCCCATTAAATTGAAAGAAAAACCATTTGACATGCTTGATGAGGATTGGGATGTTGAACATAGAAAAGTCATTGCTTATATTAGAAGGTGGATGGATCCAACTCTATATGAACACATTTATGATGAAATGAAAGCACATGTTATTTGGAAAAAGCTTGAAAATCTTTTTGCTAGGAAAACATCAAGAAATAAAACTAATTTGATTAGAAGACTTGTCAATTTGAAATATAAGGATAGGTGTAGATCCTCAATTTTTCCCTCAACACTTACATTTTATCCTATGGGTGTCACACTCACCTATCGTTCTCATATGGCACCGTTAGGGCCCCATTTAACCTTAGTCGGTTTCCGAGCCTCAAGTGGGCTTATATGTGGTCCATTGAGTGCGTATGTAGTTCGCAGTGTCATCATGTGATTTTTAGTAGCATCATGCCATAGAAGCAATTGCCGCCACCCCAAGGTTTTAGCTCAATCGGAGTTTATTGGAGTATGTCAAATTCGGAGCACTTGAGCTTGTTTCGATCATATCTCCCTTATTTGAACTCGGAATTGTGCGGCGTTTGTTTTGTTGGATTCCTTATTAGCCAAGGAGGTATATATTAAAAATTCATAATTTTTTTTAACCGTTTCTGTCGGTTTTGACTGGTTTGTCGGGCGATCTGATATCTGATAACGACGCCCCAGGTGATTTTGGTGAGCACTCCTTGTTTCGATCGTATCTCCCTTGTCCGAACTCGGAATCATGAGCCCTTTTTTTTTTTTTTTTTTTGGTCTCCTTATTCTTCAGGGAACATTCTATCAAAATTGCATAATTTTCCTCAACTAGATCAACCGGTTGGCATCAAGTTCATCGGGCTAGCTTGTGTGGGGCGCTAATTTTTGTGATTTTGGAGCCCAAATCCCATATGGATCGTGCCCATATGCTTCAGATAGGTCTTGGGCTGTATTTTGGGTCCATTTTGGGCTTTGGCTTGAGTTACATGCAGCCCACCATGAATCCATGTGGATACTTGGTGGTGAAGCGAGCTGAAAACTTAAGAAAGTCAACTTGCATGGGGAATTGGTGAGGAGAGTTATTAACGAGTGTGGTTTCAAGGCTAATGGAGCTCTTTCCATTGTTTGAAGGTGGAAAACACCAGGTGGGCTCAGAGGATGAGATGGGAATCAATATAAAAGGAGAGAAAGATCAGAGTGTAAGGGACCTTTGGCACTTTTTCCGGGCTTGGATGCACATTTTTTGATTTTTTTCGAATGCTTAGCTTGGATTTTTTTCTGCATTTTGTGGAAGAGGTAAGAACTAGACCCTTGCTCCACTCTAGTTCATATCTTTTTCCCTTTTCTATGATCCTTGAATAAAATATATTTTTTGCTTGGCTAGCCCAAGCATAGTTTGTTGGGTAAGGCAATGGTCCATGGGGCCAAGTTTTTAGTTTGGCAGGAAGGCTCATTGGCCTTCTGTGCATATCTCATTTTGATTATCTCATGAGACCTTCAAGGTCTACACAGTTATGATGACTATGGGGACTTCCATGGGTGTCATTCCTTTGAATTTAAGGGTACGGTTTTCACGCTCATACGTGGGAGCCGGTTCAACAGTTTCTGCTGGGCAACCTCGGTTTTAGAAAACACAACGGTTTGTTTCAGTTGGTTCTCACTCATTCGAGCTGAGAATCACGTACCGTTTTTTTTAGTTTCCTTATTCTTTAAGGAATATTCTGACCAAATTTGAGGATTTTTCTCAACCATTTGAACAGGTTTTCACACTCATACGTGGGAGCCGATTCAACAGTTTCTGTTGGGCAGCCCCGGTTTTAGAAAACACAATGATTTGTTTCAATTGGTTCTCACTCATCCAAGATGAGAATCATGCACCATTTGTTTTTATGTTTCCTTATTCTTTAAGGAAATTTCTGACCAAATTTGAGGTTTTTCCTCAACCGGCTGAACCAGTTGGGAAATCGGACCAGCCGGTTCATTAGGTTCGATTTTCCGAAATAGCAGTTTGGGTACTTTGCTTTGTTTGTGTCGATTCTCACTCATTCGGAGTTGGAATTGCACTCCATTTGTTTTTTTGGATTCTTGACTCTATGAGGAAGGTCTCAAATTTTGAGAACTTCTCTTTACCATTCATGGCTAGGAAGCTGAATTTAGCCCGTTCATTAGGAGTTAGGTTTTCGAAGCGACTTAGGTTATTGTATTGAGTTGGATGAGTAGGTTCCTGATTATTAGCTGAAGGTTGTCTCTTGTCTCCTTGGGATTGGTTTGAGCCTTTAGTATTGCATCTGTGAATGGTTACTTGGGTTCATTCCCAGAAATTTGTGTTGGGACATTTTGTGAATGACATGACTTTCTAGGAATAGTGGTTGTATGTGGAGGCTTTATGTAGTTGAATTTGCAGCTAGGTTCATGGGATTTAGGTAGCTGAATTTCTGTTTGGTTCTAGGGATCTAGGTGGCTACAATGCTTGTAAATTAGTGAATTCCATGGTCTTCATTTTAATAAAATGGGGTGGCTTGGTTGTAGCCCCGCTTTAGAATACTTTGTAGTGTTTCAATTGGTTCTCACTCATCCGGGCTCGGAATCATGCACCGTTTGTTTTGTTAGATTCCTTACTGTATGAGGAATTTTATGACAAAGTTTCAGAATTTTTCTCAATTGTTTGGACTTGTTGAGAACCGGTTCAACCGGTTGTGCCAGACGGCTCATAGGCAACCCCTTATTTTAGCATGTTTCAAGCCCGAATCTATTATGGCGTGCTCCCATTTGCTCCAAGGAACTTATGGGCCGCCTTTAGGGTATGACTTCAGTTTCGATTTGAACAAAGTGGGGTCATGGGCAATGTGGGATTAGTGTGTAGTTTGGTTTGACAGGTTTAAAAGGAATGCATTCATAAAAGCAGGCAAACCACCTCATTTTACCTTTGCTTCCCTTCTTTTGGCTGAGATCCGATGTTGGTTTAAATGCATGATGTATGATGTATTATTTTCCCTACCTATTCCTAGGGGCATGGTTAAGGACCTCGGTACAGTGGCAGATTGGTATTTGTATTCATTTGCGTACATGGTGTTTGGACTTTGACATTTGTGGTGCATTTGAGCTTGTTAACTGACCTCTAGCGCTTGGCTAGGGACCATAGGTACGCACCCTCTGTTTTGATTGGTTGAGTGTTTATGTTAGATACAGGGTAGGTTGGTGTGATTCGAGTAATCTATGTAGCCTAGGAGGCTACTCCGATCTTGACACATATGTCACATACCAAATTCATTAGCCAGGGACCGAGTTCTGGGCCTAGAGGGGTACTTCCTCATATGAGGTACCATCTCGATAGGTAACCTGATCCCAGAACCGAAATCTGGTTTTGGAAGTGGACCGCTTTTTCCTGACTGGAGTCAATGAGGGGTTTTTTGTTCTTACTTGATTTTCCCCGTGATAAATAAAAATAAAAAGTAAGTGGCGACTCCAAAGCAAAACCGTTTCTCCTTAGGGACGGATTTTCCAAAACTCGAAAATCAACCCACATTTTCTTTTCATTTTAAAATAGAGTCGCGTAGGCCCGTGGATCGAGTAGGGTCCACAATAGGAACAACATGGTTGAGCATATCATTTCCTTTCAAGGTATTGTGAACAAGTTGGTTGCCATGAAAATGAACATTGATGATGATATGGAAGCATTATTACTTCTTAGCTCCTTACCTGATAGTCGGGAAACATTGGTGGTAAAATTTAGTAATTCCACTCCAAATGAGATTCTAACTATGGAGAGTGTCAAAGATAGCTTGTTGAATGAAGAGGCTAAAAAGAAAGAAAAAGGTGAATCTTCTTCTGGAGTACTTGTTCATGAAAAATAAGAAAGACTATAAAAACTATAAAGGCATGGGAGAAGTCAAAGTAGAAATCCCCATGGTTTAAGAGATAGATCCACATCTAGAAAAAAAAAATCAAATGTTATCACTGCAATAAGGTTAGCCACATGAAAAAATAGTGTAGGATTTGGGAAAAGAAACAAAATGAAGTGAAGAAAGAAAATGAAGAGACTCATACAATTGCCACTAAAGGTGATATTATGATTGTGACTGATGATGGTTGTGTTAGTCTTATAGCCCAAGATAACAACTGAGTAATTGATTTCGGTGCCTCATTCCATGTTACTTCTCGTAGTGACTTTTTCACTTCCTACGGAACTAGTTATTTTGGTAATGTTAGAATGGGAAACAACGGCGTATCCAAGATTGTGGGTATTGAAGATATTTGCTTGGAGACTATTATTGGAAATAAACTGGTACTCAAGGATGGTAGACATGTTCCAGATATTCATCTCAAATTGATATCCATAAGCAAACTTAATGATGAGAGATTCACAAATTCTTTTGGTGAAAGTAAATGGAAGCTCACCAAAGGCTCTTTAGTAGTGGTAAGAGGAAAGATACAAAGCACTCTCTATGCCATGGAAGCTAAGCTACACAAAGGAGATATCAATGCGGTTTAGTGAGATGGAAACATTGAACTTTGGCATAGGAGGCTTGGTTACATTAGTGAGAAAGGACTTCAAACTCTTGCTAGAAAGCATTCTTGCCAAATCTATGCCTCTTAAAACTTGCTGATCATTATTTAGTTGGCATAGAATTGCATTTACATAAATCACCATCTAGAAGGGCAAATGTTATTGATTTAATTCATATTGATATTTGTACTATGCAAACTAGAAATGTTGGTGGTACACTTTATTTTGTAACTTTCATTGATGACCACTCTAGAAAAGTTTGAGGTTCTACTTTGAAAACTAAAGACCAGGTGCTAGATGTCTTCAAATATCTCCATGCCAAATTAGAAAGAGAAACAAGAAGAAAATTATGGGTTTTCAGAGTAGACAATGGTGGTGAATACAAGGTCCATTTGAAAGTTATTGCAAACTTCATGGCATTCAACTTGAAAATAATGTACCTAAAACTCCTAGGAAAAATGGTGTAGCATAGAGGGAGAATAGAACCATCGAGGAAAATATTAGGTGTATGCTTTCTCATTCTAAGCTACCTAAGTCCTTTTGGGGAGAGGCTATGAGAACATCAATTGACTTGATAAACCTTTCTCCATCAGTTCCTTTAAAAGGTGATGTACTTGAAAGAGTGGACAAATAAAAGATGTTCATATATTCATTTGTGTGAGTGGTGTTTTGGTTGTAAAGCATCTGTTCATATCCCCAAAGATGAGAGGTCAAAACTTAATGTCAAGGCCAAACCATGTATTTTCTTAGGGTATGGTCATAAAGAATTTAGGTCCAGGCTATAGGATCCAATGAGTAGGAAGATTGTCAGAAGTAGAGATATTGTGTTTCTTGAAGACCAACTTGTTGATGATGGTGACAAGGTTGAAAATATTAGTAGTATCTTTGCTGAAATTCTAATTAGAATTGATTAAGTTGTTTCACTACAGTGCAAGCTAATCATGGGAGGATTTCGGGAAGGTGATGGTGTCTTTGAAAATGAAGATGATTCTATGGTTGATGATAATGTAAGCTAGATTGAGCAAAGAAAGGAGGCAAGCATCTCATTACCATTGCGAGATTCCGTGAGAGGAAGATCTACCAAAGTGTCGACCTTTAACAAGATATCACCGTATTGAATATGCAATGCTTCTTGACAAGGGAGGCGAACTACCAAGAATCCATTTTACATGAGAGTAAGAAGAATTGGATTAAAACCATGCAAGAAGAAGTGAGATAATTGGCAGAACCACCTGCTGACATTGAAGTTACCATAAGGAAAGAAGCTCTAAAGGGAGTATAGATTGAAAACTAAAAACAATGGCTCTAACTCGGGTACAAGGCACAGTGGTTGTGAAGGGGTTGATCGAAGAAGGTATTGACTACAGAAGAAATCTTCTCCCAATGATAAAATCATCCTCTATTAGGTATTTGCTCTTGATCTTCTTTGCTCACTTGAATTTTTGAGCAACTTGACTTGAAGAATTGCATTTCTTGGTGATTTGGAAGAAAAAATCTACATACAACAACTTTGAAGGGTTTGAAATTAAGGAAGAATCTTATGTGCAAGTGATTAGAAAGAGCTTGTATGGACTCAACCAAGCACCAAGATAATGGTACAAGAAGTATGACTCTTTCATGATGAGTCATGGGTACAACAGAACCACACTGATCATTGTGTGTTTACTAGAAAGTTTTCTGATGATGATTTTTGTCACGCCCCGATTCTCGGTCCGACCCGATTGGCGAATCCGAACCGAGTCCGGGGAGCGATACTATATATATCTGGGACTCTTTACCTTTTTTTTTTTCAGAGCTGAACTTATACCTGTGGGTATACAAACAATTTTTGTAATAACCAAAAATCATTTACTATAAGGAACTACCACCCGAGTGGTATCCATTAAAATCTATACACATATGCTAAGTCCCATTTACTTATACAAATACTTATACATGTACATATCTAATACAAGCATGGAGAGATCGCGAACTGATCTTTGGTGAGCACATCTACGAGATGGCGCGTCTTCTTCGGTGTACGGAATGTCGCATCAAACTTATCTCTTCGCCCAGTACCTACGGATTGAACTTGGTGCCTAAGCTTTGCAGCTTAATGGAACATATAAGCGATAACGACTACAATAACAATATTATGATAATCCTTTTTACATTTACTTTTCCTTATACATATAACGAAGCCTGTTCTTATGTGACTTCTAACTCATATCATATTACACGTATAGAGTTTTTATCCTTTTAGATTCCATATCATTATCTTGTTAGTAATTACTTCCCACTGTGTCATGTCTTTTTTACAAGTTGCTTTGTACTCAACTATCTTCCATATCTGACGAGGATCGGATCATATTCGGTAGCTTATACATATACAATGGCAAATTAGAACATATCAAAGTCATATCAAATACATACAAGGTCAAATTAGACTGATACACCGTTTAATTCATTTAGTTATCGTTTTATTAAATTTTCGTTTTCAAAAGTGTCGTGACCCGAATCCCCGACTCGACCGGTTGGCGGATCCAAGCCGAACCCGATTTACTTCGACATTTTCAATTATCTTCTCAAAACATTTTGTTTAGTTTTATTAAATTTTCGTTTTCAAAAGTGTACATGACACAGATCCCAGACTAGATTAGGTTGGCGATCAATGGGCACAGTTTACTCAACATTTTCAATTATCTTCTCAAAACATTTTGTTTGGTTTATTCCAGTTTAGACTTTTTAATTACGCGGAAACACTTCATTTTGGGCAAGCCCATAAACATTTACAATTAACAAAATGCATTTACAAAATAATGCCTTTATATCCACATATACTCATGCTATTCATTTTACTTGTACTTTCATTTTACAAATCATTTTATCCTTATACACAACATGCATTTTCAATGCAATAATTCAATTCACAATTCAATTTATGAGATTTAAACATATACATAAAACGCCATTTACACTCGTCAATGTTGGTTATTTCTCTTTGACTATTCAACTCACATTTCTGACGGATTCCGTTTGATGAATCCCGTCCTTATTATCATTCGGTAATGTGCCTACACATTTTAACAATTCGGTCTCCCATCGCAGCGGATAAGTTGGGCACCAGACATGTGATATCACTCGATGATTCCCATCATGCCAGTACGTTTGGATGTTTGCGACATGTGGTATCACTTGTCGGTCTCCCATCGCGGATGCCGTTTAGTGCGCCCGACATGGTATGTCCCGATTAAATCGTCGCCGTGAGGCCGGTTTTGCCGATTGGTGCATCCACATGAGAAGTGGGACATTTCTTGATACCATCTGCCATCGCGCGGATGCGATTGGTACTCCGCCAAGTGGGAACATTGAAATTTAGGGATGCCTTTCATGGCGGATCTTGGAACTGTGTGCGCTTCGGCGGTTCGATCGATATATCAATCAATTCACATTTATGGCGGATTCCATTTAATGAATCCACGTCTTTATCATCATTCACATTCATTCGATTTCAAATATCACATTTCAATTCCATATTCCTTTTGTATTCACATTTATGGCCAGTTCGTTTGATGAATCCGTCCTTATCATCATTCACATTCATTGGTTTCAATATCACATTTCAATTCCAGCATTCACTTTCGTATTATCTTTTCAAGAATATACTCAATCTATGTACTTATTTCATATACTCATTCACGTACTCATTTCACTTTCTCACATTCATATACTCATTCACATACTCATTCTTGCTCATTTCATATACTCATTTATATATAATTCCTGGCATACCTCATTCATATACTCATTCACGTATACTCATTCATATACTCATTCATGTACTCATTTCATATACTCATTCACGTGTACTCATTCATATACTCATTCATGTACTCATTTCATATACTCATTCATATACTCATTCACATACTCATTCATGTACTCATTCATATATACTCATTCATATACTCATTCACGTATACTCATTCATATACTCATTCATGTACTCATTTCATATACTCATTCATATACTCATTCACATACTCATTCATATACTCATTCATGTATTTCCTATCATTTGTTATCTCTTTAAGTTTATATGTGATAATAATGTATATAAGCTTATACATTATGTGTTCATGACATATTGCCTTTCATGTTCATATTATGTTTCAGTTCGTTTCATTTTCTATATCACATTCATGTTTCATGAACACATCTATACATATTGCGTCTACTTGTTCGTATCTAAACTCATTTCTTCTGTGTATTCCAATTAACTTTAACTGGCGATTAGTACACTCGGTATAACGAATTCAATTTCCAGACAAGATGTGGGCTGGAAATGCGATTAAATAGCATATGGTTAGATTCTAGACTCAATGAGCTTTCCATAGAGTCGAAAGCTATAATGGGTCTGCTTGAAGGGAGTTATCTGGGGTGCAAGCCGTGACAAAAATCAGCAACTTGCAGCACCTGCAGCAACCACCGTCTTTTGTCATTTTCGGGGATCTTAACTACACATTTGGCCTTTGGATTCTTATCTTTATTTTGAAGCTAAGGTGCTAAGGAGTTCTTCTCAGCTGGAATGCTTCCCGTCAGACCAGCTGAAGCTTCCAGTTATGTCAAACAACCCGGACTACTCTATGTTTAAAAACAGAACCAGAAATTGGCTTGAACATAGCCCCACTTTGAGTGAATTTTTGGGCCACATATAATCAGAATTTGAAGGTACCTATTTCAGAATGTTTGGTTCTCCTTGAAGTATAGTTTAATTAGCAACTTCAATCACTCAAATCGGATCAGAAATAACCAAGTTATGGCCAAAATACGGTCTTGGTCCAAAATAAATTAGACGAGAACAAAATGGTCGCCGTCTGACTCGATCGGTGCCGGTACAATACCCTCGAAATTGCCCGGAGATATTAGGTTTTTCTTCCCTTTTTCCATATATTGCTACCCAAATCAACTCAATACCCTATATACACATCAAAACCACTCTAAATTCATCTTGTAATCTCTTTTCTACTCAAATCATCTTTCATTACATATCTTTCTTTAAGTACCTTATGAATTACTCCCAAAACCATTCTAATATGGGTCATAGCCATACACAACTGACTCACAAGGACTGATTAGGGTTTGTTCTAAGCCCTAACTCAATTACTTGCCATTTAACCATGAATCAACCTCGAAAGGAGGATTCCATATAACTTGTTCCATATGGGGTTTCTGACCTAATTTCAAAAGAAATCTAAGGTTAGGATGAAATTCTAGCAAAACCTAGAAGAGATCAAAGGGATTTGTGATGATTTCCATACAAGAATTCATTTTAGGGTTAGGTTTTCTCCCCCGCAACCAACCCCTGAGCATGTATCCATACAAATATATACAAAGTTCCATGCCTTTTTGCTCTTCCTTTCTCTTCTCTTCTCTTCTTTTCTTCTCTTCCTCTTCCTCTTCTTCTTTGCTTCTCCTTCTCCTCTCTCTTTACGTTTTGGTCTCTCAAAAAATGAGAGACCAATTGCTCTTATCCCATTTTTTTGTTAGACATGTTTAGCCTTTGCATTTAAACTCTTTCTCATTTTGCATTTAGGTCCTTAGTTTCTTTCTAATTTAATTAAGTATTTTTGCCAATTCGTATTTGCGTATAAGCTTGTGTTTGTACGCTTTTATGTCCTCAAGTGGTAAAGACCCTTTGCCCTTGTCTTTCCCATTTATGACCACTAGGTCCTCAGAATGAGTGATTACATATTTACCCATACGCTCTCTTATTAATTTAGGTTCTCGTTTTATTTACGAAAATTCCATTTAGCTTTTAATATACCTAAACTGGTCAGAAAAGCGCTGGGTACTCTTTCGGGAGTGTTACAATTTTATTATCCTCCTCTTGTAAGTTGTGATATGTTGATGGTGGTCATCATTCTAGCAAGATTAATGATTGAAAGAAACTAGCAAAGTCTTTTCTATGAAAGACTTGGGATTGACAAAACAGATTCTTGGTATGAAGATCTCCCGTGATAGGAAGAATATGAAGCTTTGGTTATCTCAAGAAAGCTACATTGAGAAGTTCAATGTGTGAGCAAGGCTAAGGCCGTTTGTTCTCTACTTGTAAGCCACTTCAAGCTTAATTCTAACCATGCCTTACAAGTGAGAATGATATGAAAGAGATGAGAAAAGTTCCTTATGCATCTATTGTTAGTAATTTGATGTATGCTATGTACTAGGCCAGACATCGCTTATGCAGTTGGAGTTGTTAGTTGATTTCTTACTAATCTTGAGAAGGAGCATTGGGAAGCAATAAAATGGATACTAAGATATTTGAGAGGCACATCTAGGGTGAGCTTATGTTTTGGCAATGGCGAGCCTATGCTAGGTGGATATACAAATCCAAACATGGCAGGTGATGTTGATTCCAAGAAGTCCATTTTAGGGTTCTTGATGACTTTTGCAAAGAGAGTTGTCTCTTAGCAATCCAAGTTGTAGAAATGAGTTGCTCTATCCACCACAAAAGCTACATACATTGCTATTAAGGAGAGGTGTAAGGAAGCTTTGTGGATGAGAAAATTCTTAGAAGAATTGAGGTTGCAACAAGAGAAGTATGTTGTTTACAGTGATAGCCAAAGTGCCATCCACCTCTCCAAGAATACGATGTTCCATTCGATATCGAAGCATATTGATGTTAGATATCATTGAATTCATGATGTGCTTGAGTAAAAGCAATTTTATTTAGAGAAAATACATCATAGTGAGAATGGATCATACATGTTAACTAAGTGTTTGCCTACGGAGAAACTGGAAGCTTGTAAGCAAAGAGTGGCTTTGGTTGAGCTCACGACATGAGGCGAGGCGGGAGATTTGTTGGGTTAGCCCATCATGTGGGTTGGATCCTCATAATGGGCTAAGCTCATAGCTTTAAAAAACAAAATGTTAGGGCTACTTAAGTCGTGTAGCAACATATGAAAAAACGAGGATAAGGGTTTATTAGACCGAGCACTTCACCATGGGGCGCTCCAGTTTTGTTTGCTAAGAAGAAGGACAAGACTCTTCGACTGTGAATTGACTACCGACGATTGAACAGGGTTACGATCAAGAATCGGTATCCCTTACCGAGGATTGATGATTTGTTTGATAAGCTAAGAGGGGCACGAGTGTACTCCAAGATAGACCTTCACACCGGTTACCATCAGTTGATTAGGGAAACAGTATCCTAAGAACTTAGCGTTTGGGGCGTGGTATGGGCATTTTCGAGTTCCACCGGTGATGCCCGCCGGGTTAGCGAATGCACCGGCGGGGTCGACGGATCTCATGCATAGGGTATTCGACCCTGCTTAGATCGGTTGTTTGTGGTCTTTGTTGTGAGGTGGTTGATATACTCCCGGTGCGAGGAAAGCATGGGGATCACTTGAGGATTATTCCTCTAGGCTGGAAGAACATCGATTGTATCTGAAATTCATTAAGTCGCGAGGTTTGGCTTCTTGGGGTGAATTCTTAGGGCGCGCGATTAATCGGCTTCAGGTGTGTCAGTAGACCCTGAGAAGGTTGAGGCTGTTATGATTTGGGAGAGGTCGAAGTCAGTCTTCGAGATACACAGTTTCTTGTAATTGGTGAGATACTATAGGAGGTTCATGGAGGGTTTCTCCCGACTAGCAGCACCTATGACAAGGTTAACCTAGAGAGAATTCGATTCGAGTGGAGCTGACATGTGTGAAAGGCATTCGGGGAGTGAAAGGGGAACACTTCAGCCTATTTTGATAGTCAGAGAGAAGGAGACGAGGTACACGATGTATTGTGATGCCTCGAAGGGGCGGATCAGGATGCGTTTTGATCACGATCCAAGGGTTGTAACATGGTTCGAACTGACTAAAGTCGCGAGCAGAATTACCCTACACATGATCTGGAGTTGGCGGCCATTGTCTTTTCCTTAAAGCTTTGGCGCCACTATTTGTATGGTGAGCAGTTTAAAGTGTTTTAAGACCAAAAGAGTCTGAAGTATATTTTCACACAACGGAACCTCAACATGAGCCAACACAGATGGATGGAGTATCTGGAGGACTATGACTTCACTTTACATTACCATCATGGTAAGGCAAATTTAGTGGTTGATGCGCTCTATCGGAAGTCACTAGGAGTACTAGCTAGTTGTAACACCCTAAAAATACCCTAGACTTTTTATAATAATTCTATTATATATTTCGGGTATAAATAGAACCAAACTTGGGTTTTTCCGAGAATTTGTTAAATGTTATATGATTGTATGACTAAATTTCAATTGCAAATGATATATGATTGAATGTGGTATACTAAGTGATTGAACCCGGAAATAACCCAAGTGTAAAAAGGGCAAGAATGGAAATTTTTAAAATGAGGACCTAAGGGTCAAATGATAAGCTTAAATGCTAATGTGAAATAAATGATAAGTGAATGTGCAAATAAGGAGACTAGTAAGCTTTAAGTGAGAAAAATGGAAAATGGGATTTAATGAGCAGGGGCAAACAAGACTTAATGAAGGAAATGGGAATTAAGACCAAATGTGGTCTAAGAATGCCTCATTTTGGGCAAAATCATTTTTGGAGACAAGAGAGAGAGAGAAGAGCTAGGGTTGAGGAGAATCGAGTTTTGGTGGGGAGATAATCCCATTTCTGGTTTCCCAGTGATCAAAGGAGAAAGAAGGAAGCTAGAGCGAAGAGAGTTTCAAAGAGATTCAAGGTATGAACCTAAACCTAGAAGTTGTATTTGATGCTTGGAGTTAGAAAACCCTAATCCATCCATGGGTTTTGCTCATGGTTGGTTGGGAGTGATTCCCATGTTTTGTTTTGGGATTTTAGGATGATTTTGGAGAAAAATCGTAAAAGTGCAAAAACTGGAAAATCTGGGCATTATCGGGCTCCTATGCCGCAACGTAGGGAACCCACGCCACGACGTAAACCTACGCCAAGGCGTGGGATACCCTCGCTGCGTCGAGGCCGAGGTGCCAAAATGGCACCCCTCGGGTACACCACGCGTAGCTACTGTTCATAGCAAGCAATTTTTTTTGGATTTTTATTTCCGAGCACCTCGTATTCGTACATCGATAGTTTAAGGACCCTAATAAATTATTAATGGGGGTTCAAATAAGGATAAAACTAAATGAAAAACGTACTGTACCTCGCCGCCTCGACGAAGCGAATGAATGGTGTTAGTTTACTAAATGTGATGTGTGTGATTTGCTAAGGGATGGTGAGGATCACCTAACCTAGGATCGAGATTGAAGGCGAGGCAAAAATAAAGAGATATATTGGTTTGTTCTATCTTCTCCTATTCTCGTTTCAAGATTTGAAATGTTTGTTCTAAATGTATAAGAAAAGCATATTGATTTGTTTTAATTGATTTGAGGCAATTGATTGTGAAATGTTTGCATATGAAAATTGCATGAGTATTAATGAATTGTTTATACAAATGTACATATTGTATTGTATTTTGCTATAAAGGATTTGAACGCCCTTAATAGAATGTTAACCGTTTATTTCGCATTAAGGATAGATTGGTATGCCAATAAGGGTCAAATTAGCAGTACTGCGAACAAGCGTATTAATGTGTCACTCCGATTAGCAGCCCAGCGGGACAGTATCGGTAGTGTTCATGTAACACCCTGAAATATACCCTAGTCGTTTTTGACATGTTTAGGGTATAATATAAGTTAAGTTTGTCTTATTTCGGAAATTGAGAACCCGAAAATTGTACCAAGACATAAGGACAAAATTGTAATTTGTCAAAAGGGACTTAAAAGTCATAAGTTGATAAGATTAAGCCCAAAAAATAAAATAATGGGGAAATTGAAGTACAAATGGTCAAGAGTTGGAGGACCTTATTGTAATAAAAGGAAAAAATTAGTATAAAAGAAGATGAGACCAAAAATGAAAAATTAGTATAAAAGAAGATGAGACCAAAAATATCTCATTTTTGGTCTCACATTTGAGAGCTCCAACGTGAAGGCTAAGAAGAGAGGAAGAGGAAGAAGAAGAAGAGGAAGAAGAGGGAGAAGCTAAGAAAGGTATGGATTATAGTATGGATCTTTGGATTTTCGTATGGAACTTTGTATAGATTTGTATGATACATGTTTATGGGTTGTGGGTTGTAAGGAAACCTAACCCTAAAATTAATTCTTATGGGATCAAGAGTATGAAATCCTCCCTTTGAGGTTGGATTCATGGTTAAATTGCAAGTAATTGAGTTAGGGTTTAGAACAAACCCTAACAAATCTTTGTGTTTGGTATGTGTATGGGTTATACCCATATTAGAGTTGTTTGGGAGTAATTCATGAAAGGCTTTTGAAGGAAACATATGTATTGAAAGATGATTTGAGTAGAATGGGAGTTACAAGATGAATGGAGTAGTTTTGATATTATATAGAGTATTGAAGTTGATTTGGGTAACAATATATGGAAAAATGGGAGGAAAAATCACCTTTACGGACAATTTTTCGAAGGGTGGTATGGGTACTAAGGAGCAGTCTAGGTACACCACGTGGTTTCAATCGGTGGTACCGAATGCAGGTACCGTACCCATGCTGTATTTTTGGACCCGGTGTTAGTATTTTGGCGTAACTAACCATTTCTTATCCGATTTGAGTGATTCAAGTTGTTGGTTAAACTAGACTTCAAGGAAAATAAAACACCCGGAAATAGCTACCTTCAAATTCTGACTCCTATTTGAGGAAATTCCTCAAAGAGTGGTATGTTCAAGCCGATTTACCTTAGTTTGATCATAGAGTAGTCTAGGTTGTTTAGGACATAACTCGAGTTTCGGTGCTCCGATTTGGGTGATTCCAGTTGGAGAAGAACCCTTAGAACCTTAGCTTCAAAGGATTACAAAGAACCAGTGTTAGATATGGAGTTAAGACCACTGAAAATGAGTATTTCAAACTAACTAGTTTGGCATGGAAATGCCATAACTTGAGTTTGGATGATTGATTGAATGATTCGATTTAAGTAAGTAGATTCGTAAAGGCGAATACATGAATGGCGAGGTGTGAATACATAGGGGTCATCTTATATAAGTATATATGAAATCTTAGTATGATACGAGGGCGTAAACGGGAAAAATATAAATCTTATTTATGTGTAGATGTGTTCATGAAACATAAAATATGATATGAAATATGAAAACAAAAATGAAACATGAACACTGAACATGAAGCAATATGACGCATGAACACATAATGTGGCTGAGGATGCCCCTATTATAAAGACGGTAAATTCACGAACTCACTGCTAATTATAGGGCGCCTAAGACCAATTATTGAATGACATAGCACCTACATTGCGTGGCGAGGCACGTATAGTACTTGACCCACTCTCTTATTAGTGCGACGACACTCTCGGCCGTGCTTGACACATTATGCCGGTACTCTCGATTAGTGTACATTGCACTCTCGTGATCGCCGGCACATTAGTACTTCGGTACTCTCACGATTAAATCTGTGACAATATGCGCCGATGCCGACACTCCTTTGTCTTCTGATTACCACCGATCATCTTGTACCTTAATTACTTATTGTGCTATGTCTACACTCATTCCATTATTCTTGAAATTACAGAGCAATCAGCGATTTATATGATAAGACTCTTGAATAAAGAGAATAGAGTAAAGAAATGAATATGGTAAAGATCTGAGATGTACCCTACGGGTACCTACGTATCGTTACGTAGTACCTCACAGTGCTTATACATATACGTTAATGATACTTTCTGAATGCTTTTGTACAAATAAAATCTACGTAGTACCTACGGGTACTTCCATCGGTAATATAAGTATAAGTTACATGTCTGAGAATAGGTTCCATTAATACAAGTATAAGATGCGGAAATACGAATAAGCTAAAGTAATACAAGTATAAGATCCGTAAAACAAGGATATGCTCCGTAGTACAAGTATAAGATATGAAGTACAAGTATAATTTCTATAGTACCTACGGGTACCTCAGTAAAGGTCTAAGCTCTGTAACTCCTACGAGAGATATAGATAAGTATTAGTCTGACAGAAGTTCAAGTAGATGTCCTTTGGGAGATCTGAATAATTATAAATCCGAGAAAAGTATAAGAATAAGTCTGATATATATGTCCTTTGGGAGATCTGAATACATATAAGTATGATACAAGTGCAGTATGTGCTGTCTTTTGGAGGTGAACAAGTAGTACTTCACGGGCACTTCCGTATAAGAATAAGTTCCATAATGCCGGTATAAGTTAACGATACCCGATCACAAGTTCAGTAATACAAATATAATCTCACATGGTACCTACTTTGAAGATCTGCCTCCAGGAACAAGTGTAAGCTCCGTGAGTATAAGCATATGACCCTATAGTATATGCATAAACTTTGTAATTACCTAAGGGTACCTCTGTGTAAGTATAAGTTACGTGAGACTCTACGAGAATGAGATAGACATAAGTACCGATGCGTGTATAAGCTGCTCAGATGCAGGGTATAAGCTCTGTATGCGCTTACGGGAGATCGAAGACAGTATAAGATAGATAGAAGTATGAGTATGTGGATAAGTACCTCCGTCTAAGTATATGTATAAGTTTAGTACCGTATACGAGGAATCTGAATAAATATGTGTCCTACGGGAGATAAGTATAAGTATGTGACCTACGGGAGATCAGAATAAGAATAAGTCTGCTATAAGTATAAGATCCGAATGATATAAGTATAAGACCCAAATAAGAATAAAGTCATATAAGTGTAAGACCAGGAAGTAAGTATAAAGTTTTGCTATAAGTATAAGTATAGATTGGTGATCTGAGAGATCGAATAGGTGTTCTGAAAGGATAAGTATGTACATAAATTTGTTTTATGAATTCATGAAGATTATGATATACAATTTACTATTATATCATTATTTGTGATTTGAGTATAAATGCATGTGTACCCGATTATAAGTTATAAGATATGTTTCCCTACTAGCGTAAAGCTTAGCACGGGTTGCAATCCGTGTAGGTCTGAGAGGAGGACATCTGCGATCTTAGCGTCTGGTTGGGCCGGCCGTAGTAGGGGTTCATGCGGTATGTCACGCGCTCGATTTGTAAATGTAAAAAAGTACATTTTGTATATGTAAATGGGACTCGGTATGTATTGTATAGATTTTTATGGACACCACTCAGATAGTTCTTTTGTGGCCCATGTAAATGATTTTTTGTTGGCTCTGAAATTGTTTGTATATAATTACAAGTTGCGGCTTTGGAAAAAGCGAATTAAGAGTCCCGATGCCAGTCTCGCGCCCCCAAACTGGGATCGGATCCGCCATTCGGGTCGGGCCAAGGGAATCAGTGGCGACGGTTCACGGAGTGATTTTTTATAACGGTCGGCGACCCGGCGAAATTTGACGTGTTATAAAAAATGTTTATCTGGTATACCGTGCGAGGCAAATGTAGGTGATTCAGATATCACGTATCACAGAAAGCGTTGGTTAAATTTGTTAAGGGCATAACTGAATTGATTTTGAGATTATTGACATATTGGTATTGAAAAGCATGATTGCAAATTGAAATGAAAAGCATGGTGAAATGCATGGTTGGTTATAAATGATTTATTGCATATGAAAGTGTATATTTGGAATGACCTGAACCATAAATGATTGTATATAGTAAGTATATGTATTGTATTGGCATTTACATCGAAAAGATTTGAAAGTTTTGTTTAGTAAAATTTCATGGTTGACTTAAGTGAAGCAGAAGAATGAAATTATATGGAACCACTAAGCATTAAAATGCTTAGCGTGTAGTGTGCCTATCTTGTGATCTGGAATTGAATAAGAGCAGGCAAGATCGAGGAGCGTCGAGGTCATAGAAAGATTTGCGGAGTATGCTCACGACTGTGCATTCACTCCATTTTCTTTTAAAGCGTGGATATTTTGTAAAAGCAATTTGAACTGCGAACATCTATTTTATAAATCATTTTGAAGGTTTGATATGCCTTTATAGTAAGCTATACTTTTGTATAATGTAATGTTAATGAAACCTCTGCAGCTAAGCGCTTCGCATGTTGAAGAGCTTTTATGCCAACTGAGATGTAACGCTTACACGTGTTTTTGATAAAGTGATATAGTGGTAAGAGAGCATCCCAAATCTGGTTCGGACCAGCCAATCAGGTCGGACCGAAAAGGGGTGCTACACTTTAGTGGTATCAAAGCATCCTAGATCCGGTTCGGACCCGCCAATCTGGTCGGACCGAAAAGGGGTGCTACACTAGTGTAGCTTCTCGAGATGTGGTCTCGGCGTAGGATGGTTAGGGCTGCGGTACGATTGAGCAGACTGGAGCTAGGGAGTTTGGTAGCTACGCCATCCTTGCTAAAGCGGGGTGATTGAGTCCCGAGGCGGGACTTCCGGAGATATCATCCATCGGGGGCCAGATTTGTCGGGTATAGGTGTGAAAATTTGGACCATCAACACATATGGTAATCTTTGATATAAGGGACGGGTTTTGGTTCCCTAGTTGACCGATTTGAGAGAGGAGATCCTCAGGGAGTTCCACTGCTCTCGATTTGCTATGCATCCAGGCGGCATGAAGATGTACCGTGATCTTCGTTGCCAGTATTATTAGAGTGGAATGAAGCGACACGTTGGAGATTTTGTTCGATGGTGTCTCCCGCGTGTCGATAGGTCGGCGAGCATGACTAGTATGGCTTCTCGACCATTGGAGGTAGTTAGTGGAAGTGAGACGCGTCACGATGGATTTTGTGACCCACTTTCCATGTACCTTTAACGAGCATGTGCAATATGGGTGATAGTGGACGGCTCACTAAGTCGGCAAATTTTCTAGCCATGTGGATGACCTTCACATAAGGAATTCTCAGAATTTGTACACTAGAGATTGTCGATTACACATGAGTGTCAGTCCCTATTGTATCAAACAGGGATCCTAGGTTTATGGCACACTTTTGGAAGAGTTTCCAAAAGGCCATGGGGATACAGTTGACGATGAGCACTGCGTTTCATCCGTAGACAGATGGTCAGTCAGAGAGGACCATATAGATTTTAGAGGACATGTTGCGAACATGCATCTTGGATCTTAAGGGTAGCTGGGAGGAGCACTTACCCTTAGTGGAATTCGCCTACAACAATAGTTATCAGACAAGTATACAGATGGCACCCTATGAGGCCTTATATGGGAGGCCATGATCCCCAATTTGTTGGACAGAGGTGGGAGAGAGTTTTATCATTGGTCCGGATCTGATTAGAGACACCTCTGAGAATGTGAATTTGATTCGGAAGCGCCTCCTTATGGCTTAGAGTAGGAAAAAGAGCTACACTAACAAACAGCGTCGACCTCTAGAGTTCGAGGTGGGTGATCATGTTTTCTTGAAGGAGATGCCTAAGAGAGGAGTGGTCAGATTCGGCAAGTGAGGGAAGCTAGCGCCGAGGTATATTGGGCCCTTCGAGATACTCGAGAGGGTGGCCACAGTTGCATATCGGTTGGCGCTACCACTGAGTTTATCAGGTTTCCATGAGGTGTTCCACGTTTCCTTGCTCCGAAAGTATACTCCAGATCCAGCTCATATAGTGAATTGGGGAGAGATTACACAGCCCGATACTAATAGGACCATGGAGGAGGGACCAGTGCGTATCTTGGATAGCCGGGATCAGGTTTTGCGATGTAAGACCGTGCGGTTAGTAAAAATGATGTGGCAACACCAAGGAGTGGAGGAGAAAACGTAGGAATGCAAGGACACGATGCAGGCCACCTATCCTTTCCTATTTGAAGACGAAGGTGCATGGTCTAATATTTGGCATTAGAATATTACTACATATGCATGTGTTTGTGTGTGCTAGTATGTGTGAATTTCGGAGACGAAATTATATTAAGGGGGGAAGAATGTAAAACCCGAGAAAAATTCAAGTTTTTCTAAAAAATGGTAAAACGGTAATTTATGTTGAAAACCTGAAATTTTCTAGATCTCGGATGACGAAACGGACTTTACCATTGAATTCGTCTCGCGAAATCTAGTTACCCTGTCCTATTTCGTCGGATTTCGAGACAGTCGAAATTTCACGTTGTTCGAGGCATTGGGTGTCGGGTGACACATGGCATGATCCTATGGATGCCACATGACACCTTAGGGGAGGGACACATGGCATGAAATGTGGTGCACTTGTGTGAATGGGCGCTGCGTGGTAGAGTGTCAAGTGGAGGAATAAAACAAGAAAATAAGAAAGAAAAAAAAAATTAAGAAAAGTCAAAAAGGAAAAAAGGGCCATTTTTGGCACAAAGACAGGCAGTGAGGAGCGTGAGGGAGGAGAAGAGAGAAAGAGAAAGGAAAAAATGGGTTTTTCGCTTCTCTCTAAGATCTACAGAAATTGAGTCGTCGGTTTTTATCGGAGCGAGAAGAAAAGTTGATCGCGGGTCATGACTCCGTGAGATGCAAAATCTTTAGATTTAGTCGACTGTGAGGTAGGGAATTTTTGTTGGAATATTTTTATTATAAAAGTCATGTAATGACATGAGTTAACGGGTAGTGATAGGCCATGTGATTTAGTCCCAGACTTTGGGATTGAATGTGAAAATTTTTGGACTAGTTCACAAACTCCGGACTAAGAGTTGAGGGTTGGATTGCAATCAGAGGCCCGATGTCTTCGGGTTTGTGGTATGTTTTAATTTCCACGAGTGGTCGATGTGAGTAGTAGAAGGGAGTAAGAGGTGTCACATGTTTTTATATGGGTCCGAGATTTAAGCCATTTTGTGTGTATTGTTAGAAAAAATAAATAATATGTTGTTGTGTGTAAAAATCTTGTTAATATGTGCTTGCCCTAAGGTGGAAACACCCTAGGAAACCCACAAAATCGTCCTCATTAGTGTTTCTCGGGTTTGAAGCTTTAAAACTCTCAATTATGGGTTTAAAATAGGCTGAAAATCAACCCAAAACCAACCTCAAATGTCGCAACATCGTTTGGAAATGTCACGACATCAGGCTACAGTGTTTTGAGGCTTGTTGCCACGTCATGACATTGGTTCCCAACGTCGCTAAAACTCCCTTGTTTTTGCATTAACTTTTCGATGCCATAACTTTGTCGTCCAAACTTTGATTTGGGTGATCTTGGACTAGTTGAAAAGCTTAGAGAATGTAAAATCTAGTTATGGCTAGAAATAATGATAAGAAGTACGATTCCTGAAAATGCTCAAACTAGTACGGGCACTCTCTTCTCTTATTCCTTCAGCACAAATTTATAACTTGATCATTTGAAGTCCAAATTTAGTGAATAAGGTCTCTTTGGAAATCTTGGTAAGTCTCCTATATATCCATATAAAGATTATAGCCATCCGGGATCATCTTGCGGTTGAAAACATCAAAACACACTAGCTACTGTTACATGTGTAGTTTTATGATTTTTGGGCTTTGTTTTGCTCCATGTTGCCTCATGGTTGACCTAATCACAAAATTGAACATTCATTAGATCACTTATTTATATAATAAAACTACTAGAAATCTAAGTAAAACATTGGGATAAAATGAGTATGATATATACTCATCATCCCTAAATGCAAATTACACATTAATTTTTACAATATATATTGAAATTGTATTTAGGTTGGGTTACAATTAATCACCTCTACTCTAGATTTCATCATTTTTTTGTTTATTTTTACTTTTTAATGAAATTTTCAAACTAATGATACTAAATGAATGTTTGGTTTCTATTTTTAAAAACTATTATTGAGAATAATTTTTAAAAATACCAAATGTGTTTTCCTCATTCTCATTTTTTTTTAGAACAAAATGTTGTTTTCAAAAACCGCAAACAAACATGCTCTAAGGTTGCACTTTTTTTTAACAACTAAATACTTTAATAAATTATTAAGAAATTTATTAATTTTAAATTATTTAACTTATAATGATAAGTTAAAAATAAATCAGATGAGTTTAAATTGACAAATAAAAAAATAATATGTTAGATTTAATTCAATTTTTATTTTTATTTATTTTTAATTACTTTTTTTATAACTAAAACCCCCCTCCCCCACTAAGGCACTTTTTAATTACTTTTAGTTTCTATTTTTTTTTCCTTTACATTTTCTTTATGTGAACCAAATATAGCTTAATATTTTCAAATAACCAAAGATAGCTAAATTTAATATCTGAGTCAAATTTTAATTAATTACAATTTACGTCATGATTTATCCGATTGGCCTAGTTGCTAATTTACTTAAAAATGGTAAATGTGAATAACCTATGATCAAGAGTTGGCCACAGAGGGAATGGAGTTTTGGGTCAAAATAGTCTTCGAACCTTGGTTTTGAAAAAGATATTACTTTTAACACTTTTTATAAATATATATATTCAATGTAGCCCTTAAAATCTTGATAACTATGATTTGATTTTTGTATTAAAGTCATAATTGTCAAATGCAATTTCATTTTTATACTAAAATTGTAATTATTAATTATGATATCGCTAGACAAAATCAGAATTTGCTAATCATACTTTAACTTATATTAAAAATAAATAAAATTGGAGTATATATCCTCCAACTCAGTATCAAAGAGACTAAGATTGAATAATACTTTAATGAACGAAAAAATGCCAGATTTTAAACCTTAATACTTTCATATGGGCATAATTGTCTTGGCCGTTTTAAATTTTAATATTGAGTAACGATTGTTCTATGTGGAATTCAAGAGTAAAATTAATTTATGGCTCTTTGAGACAATATAGTATATACAACAAATGACATGAAGAGAAGAAAATTCAAAATTGTGATATGGAAAATAGGATCCAAATCCGAACGGGTGGTGTGATGACGTGGATGGGTTAGACGTAAAGAATGAAGCCCTGATAGGAGTCATATGACCACGTAAGGACATGGGAAGAACAATGCGGTGGACGCACCCCTAAAAAAGCCACGCGGCTATCAAGTCACTAGCCCACTTAGCGCCAACGGCTTCAACCGCTTTTATTCAAGTCAGTGCTATAACCAAAGCATATCATTCTTTCCGACTTATAATTCGAAACCGAAGATAAAGATCAAATTCGGATTTGCAACTGAGAAGCATTCACGATGAGGCCCAAACGCAATCGAAAGAAGCGAAACGTCGAATCACTTTCGTACACTAAGAAACTCCGCTCGAAGTTACCTCGCCGGAGACGATCTCAGATTTCACCGATTTTGTACACAACTTCGAGATCGAATGCTTTCCGTACGAATTCTGGTTTACATGATTTTCCACTGCGCTCGAATTCTTGGAATTGCAATTCGAGTAGAATTTCAAGTTTCCTGAGGAAGAGAGAGTTTGAGGAGGTTGAGTTTCGGATGCACCAAGGAAACGAAAAGGTCCGGAGAATTACTAGATCTTATTACCGACAGAAGCAGAATGAGAGAAAGTTGGAGATCGGGGACGGTGGCGTGGAAGCGTCTGAATCGTCCTGTGTGGAGTCGTGCTCTGGAGTCGCTGTTAGAGTCTCTGCAGAGCCACGTTCTAAGTTCAAGAAAAAAAATGCTGAAAATGACAAAATAATCGGAAGAAACGAAAATCCGGAAGCAGTTTCGCGATCTGAGATTTCATCAGTTCAACAAATCGCCAGTGAAAATTTGAAGTCCAATGCCAGAAACATCAAGAAATCTTCGGAAAGGAAAGACAACGAAGTAACTACTTTAGTTACCTATGATGTGGAATTACCTTCGGAAATGAAGTTTCAGAATGCGAGTTCATATATCGGAAACGGCGCTTTAGAAACTGAATTATCACGAAGTTCACGAAATTACTTCGATGCGAACTTCACTATTTCGAATTCTGGTTCAAATTCGGGACAGATGCCAAAGGACTTACTATTGGATCGTGATTTATGCTGTTCGGAGTATCTGTCATACGAGGAGGTTTCAGATTATTCGTCCAGTCACGAGACGCTATTTTCTGAGATGCGAACGGATTTTCTGCCGGAAAATCCTGAACTAGATTTCTCCGAGATTGATATCTCGAGACATCTGAATAATTCCTCTGAGAGAGATCAGAAGAGATTCGACTCAGTCAGCCACTTTTTCTTTGTTTCTTCAGTATACTGAGCAATTTTCTAGATTAATCCCTCATCTTGATGCACATGTTTCTTCATCACTCCTTCAAAAAGAATATCGAGATGAATTTACAGTAAGTCCTCGCTTTTGTGCTTTGAAATTTAGTTTTCTTTGAAAAAAGGCCAAAGAAAATCCATTTGATTCTTTTATTTCTTCACTGTTTGGACGGTCTCCTGAAATAACTGAGTCTATCTCTTAAATTGTAAAATTTGGTGGTTCAGCTGGAGCGAAGTTCGAAGACGAAGACGACGAAGAGAGCTACCATGGTTCAGGAGCCGAGAAAGAAGATTTTGGCCTGTTGATCAGCGCAAAGAATACGGTACTCCAAAACCGAGTACGGAGGTTCAGCTTAAGCCGAGCAACGGTTATTGATGGTACACTGGATACTTGAGGTCAGTTTTGAGACTAAGTTCCCTTCTACAAATTCGCACAACTTTTTGTCTTTTTTGCGCTGTGTTGGTTAAATAAAACATGCATGTTTATAATCATATTCCTTTATTAATTGTTGATCAACCTATCAAGTTAATTTTAAAAATAGACGACCTGAATTTATCAAAATTATAAGATAATATATTTTTTAGCATTAAACTGTTCATGTATATAATTTTGTATATAAATTTAATAATATTCATGCACCATACAAAATTTTATTTGAAATACGGCAAAGATAGCTGTGAAATCAATATTTTTACTTCGCTGGGAGTATTTTTCTTTCCAGGCTTAGTAGATCATGAGCGAGCGTCAATTTGATTGGCGGGGAAAATATTTCATATAACCATATCTTTGCTGCTGAATTTGATGTAATGGAACTGCTGATTTATTGCATCACTGCACGCATTTTAGTTTCCAAGTAGTGACAGCGTCAGTGATGCCTTGCCTCTGTTGGCTAGTGCTCTTGTCATGTATGGCAACGGTATTAGGTAATGGAAAGCGAAACATCTGGTTTAAATATTCCTATTCTGTTTATCTTTTACCACCTCATGTTGGTTATCCATACTGAACGGGAATGGAATGTTGCACCGGCAATTCCATGGAGTTATCATGATGTTCCAACTGGGTAGCTTCATAACGTACACACCATCAGCGTTTCGTGTAATATTGCGCGGTAGCACGTAAGTTTCTGAATTGATGAGTTGTGTAATGCTTTTACAAGACTGAATCGAAAGGTGAAGGCACCAATGGCATCTGGAGTTTGTTGAACCGTATCTCGGGTCACCAGTTGTCCAGTGCAGAACAAGTGCTGTGGGAATAATGGTAGAATAATATGTGTGTCATTGCAAATGATTGCCATTATTGCCTCCACCACCTGCCGCCAATTCTCTTTTTTTTTTTTTTCTCTTCACCTAATTTGGATTTTACTTTTACCAATTTAATAAAAACACTAAAGACTTATTTTCTTCTAATTTAACTTCTAATAATATTTTAAGAAATGTCCGAGATAACAAGTCACAGTTATTGAATTTTTTTTTAATTTTGTCTAGATGAAAATGGACATTTTACTTGTTTTAATTCAAAAAGGAGGCCGAAGATCTGAAATCTGAATATCAAACTATAATGACATGACATTTTTTTTTTTCTGAATACTAGTTCTCTTCAAATGGGAGCTTTAGTGACTTTGCAGTTATTGGTAAGTGCCTGGATATTAAATTTTGCTCGTCTGGTAAGAGTAGTAATGTGAGTAGTAACGTGATCTCTCTTCTGTGATCGTGCCTCATTGAGCGATTGATTGGTTATGTCGATATCAATATATTGTATTGTTCCTTCCTTTTTTTAATTATATTAATTACTGGTTGACTCATCCATTTTCCCTGAAAAACAGCATTCTTCCGCAAAGGAACTCCAGAAAGAGACCCTGTTTCTAGGAGTAAACCTCCTTGACCAATTCCTCAGTAAGGGATTCTTCAAGAGCAAAAGGAACCTTCAAATTGTCGGAATAGCATGTCTTGGCATTAGCCACTGTGATAGAAGAAAAACCAGACTTTACAACAGGTATACATAAAACCTTTTTCCGTTGTGTTTCATTTTTCAATCCTTTTGCTCTCTGATAAAATTAGCTTTTTTGTTTTTTCTAAATCAGAAATGGGAGAAATAGAAAGAAATTGAAGTTTTGATTGGTAGATTATTTCTGTTTGGCCATTGAGAGAACAAAATTTTTAGTCAGCTAAGTTTATCAAAAGGTTCATGCGTGTAGGGCTGATTTTTTCATCAAAACAACATAGAATATAAGATTAAAATTTTTGTTTTCCTATGGTCTTTTCTTATTTTTATCAATCAAAATGAAACACAGGAGGAAAAGCACAAGGACGCTGTTGACTTAACGTCAGGTTTTAACAATTTTCTCAAAGATTGTTCGGTTGTTTTTTTAAATTTCACTACTTATCGCCGAAATTTTTTAAAAATTTCTCGAATAAAATAGTAAATATTCACTTTTCTATTCGAAAAATCATTTTCCACAAAAATAAAGTTAAAAACTCAATCATCGTTCAACAAAGGCTGCCAAGAATATACACTACTATGACGCATATCAGAAGGCCGACGTAGATGGTCCTATCCCGAATCTCTACTGCTTATTTTTTCAATTCCCAAACTGGCCATTTAAAAAAATTAAACAAGGCAGATTTTAGACGAAAATTCTCAAACTCTCGCCTCATTTACAATTTATTTTGCTTATTTTTATTTTAATTTTATATTTGCTTTTTTATTTTATTATATTAAATTAATATTTTTCTATAAAAATAAAATATTACGAATTTTTATAAATTATTTATTAAAAAATTATAATTATTATTATTATTTATATTAAGTATAAAAATAAAATAATAAAAATTATTTTTAAAATATAATCTAGGCTGTACTATTATTATTATTTTCGATACTAGCTTATATCGCTTATCCAGTCCGTTTCATTCCAAATAATTTATTTCTTTTCACTTCACTATTTTAAATGAATCTTAATTTCAAGCCATTTCCTCTGGCCAGATTTTCGTAAAATCTCGCCTCAGCTACTCAACTTATCGTCTTAAAATTCGAAAATGCTTTGTCTCGACCATGAAACTTTTTCGGGTCACTAGATTTCGCAGATCGAATTTAACCGGCACCAATCCATTTCATCATCCCATCTAGAGAATTTTCTGCGCTCTCGAATCCTTATGGCAATTTATTATTTTTATTAACATTTTGTCATTTGAAAATTTCTAATTTTCTCAGTTTTATAGAAAGTAACAATACACCAACTGCCTTGATTCGGTAAAATAAACACAAACACGTTTAAAAACCCGACAAAAATTAAATTGCTCTGCGGCTGGCTAAGAGCTTATACGACGGAACCCAAAATAACTGGCTCCTGTCATTATCGCTACTCACCACCTAACGTTAAAAAACAACAACTTAATACTTAACGCTTATTAAAGATCATTCAGCATTATGCTCAAAAATTTCTATTCAAGACAAGAAATAAAACAAACACTACCTAAGTTCAATTAGCTTTTAATGCCATGTCCGTAAGAAAAATCATATGTTTTCATTCTGTGTCTTGGGTAGGGAAGATTCGCAGCTTAAATTTGGTTAAGTGATTTTATAGTAAAGAAATTCCCCAACCCCCTGGCACATTCTGACTTGAACATCTGTAGATATGTTTAAAGCTCGTGATGCAATACTGCCATGGATTTGTTGGTAGTATGTGGATACTAATGGTCAAAATTTTAATCCATGGCATGAAAACAGTATGTAAAGTACAGCTTTCTTCAAATGGACAAGTTGTGTAGTTTGTACAATTTTCGGTATACATGTGGAATTGCAGCCTGCGGCAGAAGACGCTTTCCATAGAAACAATGTTTTTACCAGGTGAAGTGGTTGCAATGGAATGGCTGGTGCAGGAGGTTCACTTCAGTGCTTCATGCTCCACCACCTACAACTTTTTATGGTGTGCCATTTCCATCAAACTGTTGTGATGAATACAATCTATGTTCCATGAATACATGTCAACATTCTCTTTAATTTGTTTATAACTTTTTCAACTGTTTCCTGCATATGGGTGCATGAAAAAAATCCATAGGTTCTACCTGAAAGCTGCTAGGGCGACTGCTGAAGTGGAGAGGATGGCTAAGTATCTGGCAGTGTTAACACTACTGGACCATGGACAACTTGTCCACTGGCGCCCAACTGTTGCAGCAGGGTTGGTCATCCTTTTCTAGCAGCCAATCAAGATGCATCCTTGCCAACAACGGAGGTACTCCTAGAGCAGAGCATTATCTTCTTTCGCTTTGTAGTTCATTGAGTTGAGTCTTTCTCAATGCATTCATTTCCAAACATTTTCCTGAGTATATATATGTTCCTGAAAATGCAGCACTGCATTATGTTTTACATAGGATTAGGAAATAAAACAGCCACTCATTGGCGATGAATTTTTGAGTGAACTATCTGTGCTGTGATTTGGGTAAAAGTCAAATCTGAGTGTTAAAGAAATTTATGCCTTCCATCTTTGCTCTATTATTGGCAGGAGTACCCCTTGTGTGTTGTGTCTTTGCGAATTAAGGTTCAGTTCTTTTGCTTTTGTCTTCATTCTCGTTTATTTCCAGACTTTCTTGACATGATATTCTTTTTTATTGCAGACCCACGTAAGAACGAAAGATGATGATCTACCGGAGTGCGTAAAGGTAAGCAATAGAACCATATGATAGTGTCCTGTAATTCAATTCATCTGGTTTTTTTCTACAGTCGCTTCCCAAAATGAAATTATGAATATTGGTGATGAGTCCGGGTCCCATTTGGCAGATAATGTTAGTTGACCAGATCTCTGATAATGTGTATAACTTCAACAGAGCCTGGAGTGGTTGGTAAAGTACGTGTCCTAGCAGAGAAGAATAACCCGAGCATTCTCTTTGTTCGGAAATGGAGGCAGTTCTTTCCAGACTCGGCAAAGAACATGGATGATCGGTTGGTAAAGGCACCCTTCCAATTTTTGATCAATATAGTAGGAAGTCTATTTCATCCCAGTGTGTAGTGGAAGGATGTTTGCTGTATACTGGGCCCCATAAAGGAAAAAATTGCATCTTTCTTTTCAATAGGGCCAATTCATGCCCAAAAACTCGATGAATGCTTTTAATGGCAATAAGCTTGTTATTATGCAAGGGATGACTGGTTACAACACAATAATAATAATAATAAATAAATAAATAAAATCTACCAGTTTACATTTTGCATTCAAACCTTGGGAGAAAACATAGGGATCCTTTAGTGTGTGATCAAATTACATATCAAGTAGTGATGACTGCAGCTATGACCACAGAGCTGGAAGCAATGATCACAGCCTGGTAGACAAGCTGAACTCACCAGGAATCTTAACGTACTACCAGACCAATGAACATGATTACCATTCAACTTTGGCAAAAGTAACTCCTTCAACGTTGTTCGTATACAAAATTTATAGGGGAGAACGGATGTGAACAACCCAATAATTTTTTTGGTTACAGGGAAACAATTTTATTTTTAATTTGTAAGCATGCAAAAATTACAAATAGGGTTTCTTGACGTGTTCTAAACTTTGATTCCTTGAGAAGTTTGAGAATGTTGCTTACAACCAAAATCACACTCGCGAAGAGGTGAGAGTACTCTTCGCTTTTCTATTCAAACCTTTCAAACATGAAACGCCATACACAAGAATAGTATCAAAACAATTTCAAAAAACAAAGAATGACCACTATTTAACATTTATATACTTAACTAAACAAGTGAAGTTCGCTTCTCGTTTCGAATTAATTAACCAAATTCAACCAAACAAAATAGTACCGAAACCGCATTTTCAACCAAATTCAGCATAAAAACGATTTCTCTCGAAAACGAAACTAAATATTGTAATTACACATCAGTAAATTTCATATTCCGAATTTCGATAGAATAAAATTTTCTTAACTAAACTCATGCTCCGCTATAAGATTTGAGGGTAAACAAAAAGGGTATACTGTTGTGTCATAACATAACCTGAGAGAATCTCCGGGAAGCCATCTTATAACAAGAAAGGAAGTTATTAAAAGGCAATCTCCACACTGGTTGCTAATTTCTTCGATTTTTTGTATTGTTTTGTTTTTGTAAAGAGAGAATTATTTATTAATGTTATATTTTATGAAGGAAATAATTTCGTTCATATCTTGTTTTATTAAAAACTTTAAAAGAAAATTAAAATAATTAATACTTTTATTTATTTATTTATTTCACTATTTAACTTTATACTTTTCAAAAAAAAAAACTCTCATAAAATATTTTAAATAGATGAAATTAACTTGAAGTCAAATATAATAATTTATTGATTTTTTATTCTTAATTATCTTATCTTTATTCTTAAATATTTATTCATTTTACATCCTATCATAGTATTATGTTCTTTCACATTTGTCCCCGACTCCAATCACTAGATTTCTTAACTACTTGAACTATGTTTTATTGACTGTATTTTTGCTTAATACCCAGCTTATTACTTCAAAGAGTTTACCATTACGTTTAGGGGGTGAAATCTTTGAGGATATGATCTATCAATATATCTAAGAAGAGACAGAAGATCAAGAATGGTGATGGAGTAGTTAAATATTACTTTTGAATGTTTTTTTTTTTTTTTACAATTAAAAAAAAAAACTAGATATTCAAATATTAGAATATTATATATTTATATGACATAATTGAACTCTCATTGTTTCATGCTAACTAAATATAAAGATATATTCATTTTTTATTTAAAATTTTATCCTCTTCAAAATTTAGATAAAATTTAAAAAACAATTTTTTGAAAAACAAACAAGGAAATACTTAGGAATCATCAGTATTAAACACTATAAAAAAAATGAAAAATGAAAAACTCAAACAGCACTTAGAACAACTCCAATTGTGCTCCTTTTTTAACTTCTCTCCCCCAAAAATCATCTCCAACCGTGCTCCATTTTCATCTCCAAATTTGGGGATGATTATTCTTATCTCTCCAAAATTTTATAATAATAAAAAAGTGAAAAGTAAGAGTAAATTACAAAGTACTATTCTCCAATTTTGGAAATATGAATATTGATTTAAAGATAATTTAGAGATTATTGTTTAAAGTTGGAAGGGAAAAAAGTGAACCCGTCAGCTCCAAATATAGAAAAATGTCAATTTGAAGATAAAAATAAAGATTTGTGATTGAATATGGTTTTAGCAAATCCAATCCTAAGAACTTAAAAGAAGCAACATATGCCCAAGGTTAATTTATTTACACCAGCGCCGGCCACCTGGATATGAAATAATTTAATCTATAATTAATTATGAACAGAAACAATGAGGACAATTGCTTTACGTCTCTCCTGTAAATATGGGGGAAAACTTCTGGTTGATTTTTCCACGTGAAAATATTGCTAGAATAAGGATGGCGCTGATATTCCAGGAGAGCAAGAAAAAATATTCAATAATCACATCAACTTTTCAATCAATGAATTTCAGTTTAGTTTTGGGCTGGAAATGGGATTCAGAGAACAAATAGGAGGGAAAATGAGAATGATGGACAAACTGGACAGCATTAGAACAATGACCATGACTTACAATGGTACAATACAACAAATCAGACTATACAGAGTACAATTTTGCTGTTTCAAGCTCATAAGGTGAAGGAAAACCTAAAAAAAAAAAAAAATCCATGAAAATCATATAAAAAAAAAAAGTGGAAAATGAATCAAGTGAGGAGGAGAGAGATTTTGAGCAGATGAGTCATATAATTCCGAGCTTACAATCATCAACTGAATCAACAGGAACCACTGCAGGCTCCCGAGCGTATGAATCATCAAGATGAATCTGTGCATATTCATTAACAAACCCCATCTTTTCCCTGTAAATGATCTCTTTTTTTTCCTCCTCGGCCCTTTCAACCTTCTCCCTGGTCATCACAGTCACATCCTCAGCTGCCTTTGTAACCATGCTTAATGCGCTTGAAACCCATGAAGCCCCAGTGGCTACATAAGGGTTAGTCATGATAGCAGATCCAGCACTGCTTGCTTTCTGCTCTGCAATTACAAGGGCAGATTTTGTCTTTTCAAACACTTGGTATCTCTCATCCATCTCTTTAACCTTCTCATTGACCACAGATGTTCCAATGCTCAGCTTCTCACTTAGACCCATTTTACGGTCAATGGAAGCAACTGTAGCAGAGGCATTTGAGATCAGGTGATGCTGCTCATCAAAGGCTTTTGCCTTGTTGATAGCATCCTTACCCAAAACGAAGCCCTTGGCAAATACGGTGCTCACCACATCTTCAGCCTTCTTAACAGCAGGATTGGTAGTTTGCAGCCTTTTCTCCCTGTAGGGGATGAATAAATGTATGCTGAAAGGTTCAAATAAGGATTGCTACATCATACATCTTCCAAAATCTTCACATCTTTCCTTTTATCCTCTCAAACATACAAATCAACAACAGAATGATAATTTTTTTTTCCAAGCTGAATATTAATTTCATCAGTTATCTGACTATTTTTCATAACTGGATGCAGTTAGGATACTGGTGGGCAGACAAATGCTGGAAAAACAAAAAAATATGCCTTCAATAAATGTTCTATGTTTATTGGTCAAAACACATGAATTATGCAAGAAATTTGATAAGGCTTTACCCTAAGTTTTGGCTCATGAATTGGCGGTTCATCACCTAACAACTGAAAGATGTTAGAAAACAGATTGCTTAGCATGTTATTAGAGCCTCAGTTTTTAACCTCGCCACTGGTTCATTCTCCCATTTATTGAACTCACTTGCAACTGAAAGGAGTGCAAATAAAATATGGGGCGTTATAGCTACAACCAAAGTCAACTTTAAATATATTGTAAGTTCATCACCAAACAGAGTGGGTTCATTAATCGTCTAACAAAAACTAATATAGGTTCACTTTTATCTTCCTAGTTGGACATTGGATGGTACTACACGCTTCTGGAATATCTCTACATCCTAAGTCAAAAATTGTTACTCTTCAAAAGGGGGTATTGTGCGTAATAGCATGAAGACTATTATGTAAAATATTTACATAAAAAACTCATACAAAAATGGGGTGTTATAGAACTGAAAGATGGTAAAATACACAATATATTCCTCCCTTTCTTTTTCTTTTCTTCTCTTTTTTTCACATGCAAATCTTATGCCTTCATTTAGAGTCTTCCAAATAACCATGTAGCTCCTTACTCTCAACCGTTACAACATATAAAATCTTTGAAAAGTAAAAGATGAGCTATTTTATACTTAAATATCCATGTAGTATAAGCATGGACAAAAAAATCGCCGATTTCGGCCGATTTTTCGGAGAAAAATCGGATTTCTAAGGAAAATGGAAAAGATATTGGGATGGAAAATCGGAAAAATCGCGGTAATCGCCGATTTTTCCGGGAGTAAAAACCATTTTTTTCCGATAAAACCTGTTTTTTCAAAAACCGATTTTTACCGAGAAAACCCGATTTTTCCGAAAATTTTTTTTTTTTTTTTTTTTTTTCCTCGACTCCAAAATATGTAAAAATTGCTTCTGACGTTCTCGAATCCCACCCAAAATGCCTGTAAATGGCACCCTCCAACCACTAGCCCATCAATCGCACTTATTATATATAATGCAAACTTTTTTATATTCTCTTATTATTTATTTTGTTTATAACCCTTTATTTTATTTTTATTTTACATTATAACTTATAAATATTTTTAAATCAAATATTTAATTCAACAAGTAAAATAAATAAAATAATATCATTTAAAAATTTAAAATTATACTATAATATTTTGAATCTCCTCATTATCTACATAATATTTATAATAATAATAACAAAACAAATAAATAATATCTCTTTAACATAATACGCCTAAATAATATATTAAATATAACATATTTAATTTAATAATTACTAATCCATTTGATTTTAATCTACCTTAATTAAGATAAGAATCATTTCATAATCTATATAATTAAAATAATGGAAAAATTTTAATAACCGATAGCTTTAAAAATATCCACCGATATTTTACCGATATTTCCGATATTTCCGATATTTCCGTAAAATCCAATTACCGATATATCCGTGTTTACCGATATTTTAATCCTTGAGTATAAGGACTAAGGATGCCTCTGGCTAACACTCTTAGGATATGTCATTAACAACAAGTGCAGAGATACATATCCCACATGCTTTCACATTTCAGGACAAGAATGCAATGAGAAGTTTACACGATTTTAATCATCCATTTAACATAGATTGAAGTGCCAAATTTCCAGATGTCTTGAAGCATTGGCCTTAAAACAGCACAGTGAATGCCTTTTCTAACTTTTTCCCTATAATTTAAAGAGTATCTAAATGCAACTCTATTAGCACATGTTGAGTATGATGATAGATCAAACAGTAATGCATAAAACAACAGAACAAAATATATACACATAAATTATAAGATCCATATAGTTTACCGGGCTAGAAGGAAGAGCTCCAGGAGGCAGCTGATAATTCTCAACAGGTGTTATAGAGACGGAAAGATTAGCTATGGTGGTTCCCTGCATTAATATAAAAGTAAGATGATCAAATATTTCCAAATGGGCACCTCAATTCCCATTGGTTGAGTTTCAGATGGCATCTGGGGTTTAACACATCCAACCCTCCCTTGAGGTAAGGGGCAAGGGCCTCAGAAGAGTTATAATAATAAGGAACCTACCGTCAGGAGCATGGCGGTGTCTGCTCCCTGTGAATTCTCGAAGGTAACATAAGCAAGCTGAGTGTTTTCAGTCTCCCTGCAAAAAATACCACTACCTTTCTTCAGACTAACTACTTCAAATAAAATTAATAAATAAATTGCCAGGCAATTTTAGACTGAAGAGGCTGACCTTTGCATTTCAACATACTGTATATCACCAGAGAAAGAAAAGAATTCTTTGATATCCCTCTGATTGACAGCCAAGGAGATGTTGCTAACTTTAACTGTTCTTATCTGTTAGAAGAGACAAAAACAACCAGATGAATATATATTTACTTTTCCACTAAGTAATTGCTGCCTACAACCAAATGAACTCTTCAAGTGGTTTTGCATAATTTGATCGTGAACAGTTTGAGAAGTGATTTCATATTAATGGAGAAATCTGAATAACCAGGGATCTTACCAAATCATCACTATTTGTTTCTTTATTACTACCACTATAATTGTTATGATGCAAAAAACAGGTGGTTGATTAGAAATCAGAAACCATATACATATCCCTATTGATATCCATCTCATGAATTGAACTGCATTATCATTAGCACCAACCAATGGTTTTCCTAAAGGGTTTTTTCCTCACATCTGAAACAGTAATTGTCCAGTTTGGTGTAAAGGCTGACTGGAGATCCACTCCAATCCTTGGATCAATATGGTCCACTTGGACCTGCGCACAACACACTCGATTAGGTGCTTCTAAGAGAACTAAACAGCACACAACATGATATGGTCTGGCATGTTAGTATTCTGAAAAGCAGTTAATAGGAGTTATGTGCGAAAGGAAAATAAGAAAACTAAGTAAAAACAATTAGTGTTTCCTGCAGCGAAGCATCATAGATAATTGAAGAGTTAAAAATCGCAGTCACAACAAATGACTATTGATTTCAATAAAATTTCTGTAATCTTGTATATCGAAAATGGAAAATTTGAAAATCATTTGAGGTTCTAAATAATAATTATTATACTTCATTTTTTTGTTCTTATTTTTATTCAAACTAAGCAAGAGAATTTGAAATTCCTTTTAAGAAATTTCTTCCCCATTATTTTTAGTACTTTCCAAGATTCAAACCACAGCCAGTGATCTTACAGAGAAGAAATGAGAGAAGATATCCAAGAAAACGAAGAGAAGAGAAACATCAATACAATGATAGCAGGCCTTTTATCAGGAGTAGATGCATATAGAGCAATACATGTTCTTGCTAAAGCCCAGCAAAATCACAATCCGTAATTGAAAGGCGAGAAAAGAGGAGAGAGAATTAGAATCGTTACTTTGATCTGCAGTGTGGAATAAAAAGTGAGATCATAAATCAGATTCAAAGCTTATCAATTTCAAAAGTATAAACGGAAAAGTATTAGATCAGTTTACGACTGATTTGCTGATTATTAGTAATTATTCTCTTATAGTATCTTTGCAGATGATACCAAAAATTTAGAAGAGAAGGAAGATCACGGTTCACGGTTCAATGGTTTTCAATAGAGTAAAGTCTGATGACCTTTCAGATCGAATCCAATTCAGAATCCACCCTACACTTTCTCAGTAACCAAACAGACACAATCAACCTTTTCAATTCAATTACTGTCGTGCCCTGACACAACATTCACAGATCTCCAGCATTACATCTCAAAAAAAAAAAAAAAAAAAAAAAAAAAAAATAAAAAAAAAAAAAAAAAAAAAAAACTCAAGAACAGAAATTAACGAAACCAGATCTCGAAAATCTCAAAACTAGCAAAAACCAAACAAAACAGAAAACGAAAACTCACCGACATTGGAAAGAAAGCTATCTACAGGACCTCAACCGCGAAAATCGAAGATGGAAAGAGAGCAAAAGAATGAGAAGAAGAATGGGAAAAAGGAAGATTTGGTGATTTCGTAACTGAAAGCACGTCATAGTGGCATCACATGATGTCCGAAACGTTCGCGGGAGTCACTCGCTCAGTTTACCGTGTGTGGACGAAGTCACCCACTCTCCTTTTAATTTTCTTTTCTTTTCTTTTCTTTTTCCTGTTTTTTATTTTCACCCTTTTTCTAGTGTTGCCAAATGCCGATTGAGACGTCTTTCCTTTTTGGCATTTAGGTATGAATTAAAAATATGATTATACGCCTTTCCATGACAAATAAATAAATTGGTTTTTTTGCCAGCCTAGCCTATGAGTTACAACGCTTAACCTTTCAAAAAGATAAAAGGAAGAGTCTTAGGTTGGAGTACTAACCAACATGGTTTATTACATGTTTAACTATAAAAAAATAAATTATTTTTATTAAATTTACTTTTCTTTTTTTTTTGTAAGTACACAATTTTATCTTTATTAAAACTTGAACGCTTTCCTTACTTAAAAATATAATATAATAAAAATAAAACTATATAGTTCTTTTTTTCTCAAAATATTCAGTTTTGTATTTATAGTATATTGTGATTTTATCTTCTTCTTCTTTTTTTTTTTTTTTTTTTTTTAATTTTCATTGGCTTTGCATTATATCTTTATTCTTGTAAGAAATTGAATATGGGAACTCCCGAAGAGCTACCTCTAGGCTTTGCATTATATCGTTATTCTTGTAAAACTTGAACATGGGAACTCCCGAAGACGTAACTCCAACCTCGTCTATTATATTGTAATTATTTCATACTACAAAATAATCAAGAAGTAATTATTTTATTATGTTGTTATCATTGAACTGCACTCAAAATAATGAGTGGAGCAAATTAAATGGTTTCATTAAGGATATTTTTGAAAAAAAAATTGTTTATAAATGTGCATTTGAAAAATATTTTATAATTTAATGAAAAATTTTCTTTTTATTAAATTTTATGATGCCCCAAAATCGTGTCCTGGCTGACAACTCACAACTCGTTAGGGACAGCTGGAGTGGATGTTTAAATCTGACACCACTTTATCGTACCCAAGAGAAATTTTCAGACGGAAATTTCACCCGCGCATGTAAACCCCGTCCCAATAAGCTTACAATCACCACACGCGCTCATACGCTGAAGAAAATAACGACCACTGGGGCCCCCGATCAATACTACAAAATATATCCCAACTAAATATATATCATCAAGAGTTTTACATTACCTTAATACAAATATATATTAAACCTGTAATTTTAATACATTGTATAATAAAATAACTACCAAAGCCACAACCCAAATTTTCTTCTCAAACTACTTCTAATGAATAATAAATTTCGATCGCTCCCCTCAGACTGAACGGCGATTCGACAAGGCGGTAGCAAGTTCTCAAGAATATTAATTTTCACCCGAGTTACCACCACCTAAGCTGCCAGACAAAGATGACAAACAAACATACCGCAATTACATGAACCTACTCGAATGTCTACATGACCGATCCCGTATCCCGTGTCTCGAGTCATCACTAACTCCCTCACACACACCTAAGCCAATATGCGAAGAAATAATCGCTTTCAAAACAAGTTTTCGTCTTAAAACACACTACCGAAGTTTCAGTAAAATTGACAACCCTCCGAGGCGACCGTTGATAACCCTCCGAACAATTCACGGGCCCTCCAATGCCAATTGTTAGACAGTCTCAACACAATTCTCCGTAAATCTTCCGTCGGAATTCTTTCAAACGCTGCTTTTCTTTCAATTTCACGCATGACTAATTCATAATATTCTAAGCGCGCCTCTAACAGATACTTAAATGATGACGCTAATTCTGAACATATTCATGCTGTTAATATATTCACATGCATATATTAATGATAACAATCAAGACAGTTATATTATGCAAATTCTCAACCAATGGCACCAAAATTAACTCACACTTCGCCAATATCAAAACACGGGTTAATCGAACTTTGAATCACTCAACCAAACACATTTTCACACCAAAATTTCAAGCCACATATTCACGTGAATGCAAACCCCTGCCATCGTCACAAACCACACAAATAGGACCTTTCTTCACTCCTGCCTCAAAGCTTTTGAGACTCCAGCTTAGCCGCCAAAACAAGCCTTAAAACATTCCTAACTACTTCATATGGCTCTTAGCCAAAGATTAAAAAGCAAGTAGGAAAAGATCCCTACCTCTTAGAGTTGCTCAACTCACCAAATCAACGCCTCTACGTTGCAAATTTCCTCACAGATAGAAAGCAATTTTGCATTTCTTGTCTCGCGAGAAGCGATTTCATCCGACGGCCGAATCCTAGAGAGAAGGTGCTCTCTCTCTCTAAAACATCAAATCCTCAAATCACAGATCTCCCTCTCCTCTTCTGCATCGTTTTGCTAATTTACAGTCACTATTCCAAAGCTTGTCTTATTCCACCAATACCCAAAATTTCCACTTACGTCTCCCTTTTCATTATTTTGACACTGGCACAACTTCTAGCCATTCGTTTCCATCATCTCACTATGCAACATTATGTGTCACAAGAGTACATGTGTAGGTGACTTTTTCACATCACATGTTCTCAAACCTATTTTTACAAGATCGACACCGTGTGCCCTCAAAAACGTGAAATCTCGACCTGCCTTGGAATTCAAACGAAATTGACGGTAGCTAGATTTCGAGAGACGATTCCAACGGTGAAATCCGTTTTATCATCTGAGATCTAGAAAAATTTCAAATTTTTACCGAAATGACCATTTTACCATTTTTCCGAAAATTAGAATTTTTTCAGGTCTTACATTCTTCCCTCCTTAAAAGGAATTTTGTCCCGAAATTCTGGACAATCACAACAACTCACGTATACGCAACGTGCACTGCACCACGATGTAAACTAGTCATTTAAATATTAAACGACTAAACCACTGAGACCTTCATCCCTAAACAAGAAGCAGGATGTATTCTGTGACGTGTCCCGCGCTCCCACGTTGACTCCTCCACTCCATGGTAATCGCCATAACACCTCACTAGCCTCACTACCAGGTCGCAGAAACCCTGATCCCTGCCATCTATAATGCATAATCGGTCCCTCCTCGAAGGTCCCATCGTTGTTAACTCTAATCTCTCCCAATCCACTACACGAGCCGGATCTCGAGTGTACCTCCGTGAGCATTGAGACGTGAAATAACTCAGGACACCCGACATACCGGGCTAAGAAGCCAACCTGGGTGACGCCATGTTGTCTACCCTCTCGAGTATCTCGGCGGGCCCAATGAACCCCGCGATAACTTCCTCGCCGTCGAACCCGACCACCCTTCCTTGCACCTTCAAGAAGACGCGCATCTCCAACCCGAACCTGGGCGGTCGACGCCGTACATCCGTGATAGCCTTCCGCCGGCTCGAAGTCGGAGAAGACGCCACGTATCAAGCCCACCCCCTGGAGGTGTCTTTAATCGTATCAGACCCACGACGAGCTCTCTCCCACCTCTACCCAACATAATCTGATCTACGGACTTACAATGTCTCATATGGCGCCATCTATACTTCCGCCTCGATAACCGCTGTTGTGCGACCCACTGCAAATGTTTTTCCCAGCCTACTCCTTATGATCCAGACTCATGCTCGCAAGATGTCCTCTAACACCCGTGATTCCTCTCCTCACCAAACCATCACCGTGGGTGGAAAGCTACACTCATGGTCACCAGGCTCCATAGCCTTTGGAAACTCTTCCAAAAGCCGCTGGCCAGAACCCTGCTTCTATCCGGCACTATGGATACCGGCATCTACATGTACCAACGATTTCTATATACAACCGGACAAAATCTCTACGGCTAAGGTCATCCAGATAGCTAGAAAATGTCGACTTCGTGAGCCGTCCACTATCACCCATGCTACTCAACATGTCCTCATGTCCGGCAAGCGGGTCACAAAATCCATCGTGACGTGCTCTCACTTCCACTCAGCCACCTCCACTACTGGCGCTCATTGGCTTCGGTGTCAATTAACTCCGTCGACATGTTAGACATCGTCGCACAAAGTCCCCTACATGTCTCTTCATTCCGCTCCAGTAATACTGACGACGAAGATCCTGGTACATCTTCGTGCCACCTGGATGCATAGCAAATCGAGAGCAGTGAATCTCCCTGAGAATCTCATCTCTTAAATTGGTCAACTAGGGAACTATAACCCGTCCCCTATATCAAGACTACCATCTACGTGAATGGTCAAGCCCTCATCACCCGCACTGACCGCACTGGTCCCTGATGGACACTCATCTCTCATCCCGCCCAGACTCAATCACTGGTCAATAGACCTACAGCTAAACTCCCTTAACGTACTCAGCCTAATGGCCAGATCAGAGTCTAAATTGCTCCATAGTCTCGAAAGATCCACCACTCCCGGAAGCCATAATTTCAGCCAATGCTCCCCGTGACTTCCTTCCGACCGAGTGTGTATCACACTACATTTGCCTTACCAGGTGGTAATGCAAAGTGAAAGTCATAGTCCTCTAGAACTCCATCCATCTCGTTGTCTATCAGGTCCCGTCACATGAAAATATACTTCAGACTTCAGGTCTCGAGTACACCTCGAACTCCTCTATATAAATACAAAGCAACTTCAAGGCAAGACTACGCCGCCTAACCCATGTCGTGTGTGGGGTAATTATCATGATTCTTCAACCGACGGAAACATGTCTTACTACTCTGACTCGCATCAAACACATCCCAATTTAAATTCTCAGGCATCACAATACACCAGGCCCATGTCCCCCGTCCTGACTATAAAAAGATAGGCAAAGCAAGCCTCTCTTCAACTCCCTGGAATGCCTCTCGCATCAATCATCCTAATCAAATCCTCGACTCCTTCCGTGTCAACAATCCCAGCCATAGTGTCACTAATCTGAGAAATCCTCAATGAATCTCCGTAAGACCCAACAATCCTAAGAAACTACGTGATCTCAAGACCGACTGGCCCCTCCTAACTCATCACCGCTCTCGACCTTCTAGTCCACCGACACGCCCGACGCAACACCACGTGTCCTAAAAATCTCACCTTAGTGTTTCAAACCGTGACTTACTGAATCATGATAGCTGATGGTCTCTCAACAACTGTAACACAATCCTCAAATGATACTCATGCTCCCATTCTGACTGGGAGTAGATCAAAATGTCATCCATAAAGACTATGACAAACTGATCTAGATAGGTTGGAATACTCTATGCATGAGGTCCATGAATGCTGCTGGTGCATTCATCAATCCAAAGAGCATCACTGTAAACTCAAAGTGCCCATAATGCGCCCTAAAACTGCCTTAGGGATATCCTCTGGTCTCCTAACCCCCACCTGATGGTAACTGCGAAGGTCTATCTTCGAGTAGACTCGCGCCTCAACCGATCAAACAAATCGCCAATCCTGCAATGGGTACCGATTCTCGAACAGAACCCGCTCAACCGTTCGCAGTCGCACACGAAGGGTCTTGTCTTTCTTCTTCGCAAATGGGGAACCTGAGCGCCCATGGTGGTGCCTCTACTAATGAACCCCTTGTCCGCAGCTCCCCGAGCCTGGACTCTAAGTCTCGCAACTCCAACTGGTGTCATCCTCTATGTGGAGTCATAGAAATGCATGGTACTGTGGTGTAACCTCGACACCGGTCTACAACCCTCTCATGGAGGCAATCCCTGTGATCTCATCCGAAAAACATCCCCGCACTCAAGCAGACCACTGAGGTAGATCTAAGTCCGGTCTCACCTCGTCCTCTAAGGTAAGGCTCGCTAGCCAACCCGCCAATTGTCCCTGACACCTGGACTCGTACACTGTCTGGGGCAAAATGTCATGCTTATCCCCCTAAAATACAACACGAGATCGGGCCCGCGCGGAAGTGAACCCTCCTACACCATAATCGATAACAACCCCGTGTCGTCACCAATCCATTCCCTGTGGATGATGTCGAACTCGACATGTTCATGACCTCGTGTCCACCGTGAGTAGAGTCCCCATAATCTCTAACCGCAACCACGATATATCATCCCTATCCTCGCCCCTAACCTGTGGGAGTAATCTCCACTACGCTACCTCCACGTTTCAACCTCTGTGCCCCCAACTCTATCATTAACCGATGCAAGATCTCTGTGTAAACACAACTCGAGACACTATTCACATACCTAAAAATCAGATAATAATTACTGCTCATGCATTCATATGTAATAAGACAATAATTTCATATTTTAAATCATATGCAACAAAATTTATTTTATAAATTTTACTTTATTTTATTTTATTTTTTTTTAAAAAAAATTTATATATATTTTTTTCATTTTCCTTACTGAATCCAAAAATATTTATTTTAAATATTTTTTTCTCCTGTTTTACACACTGTAAAACCTAGAAAAAAATTTCTCCACATCAATTTTTTTTTTCATTTAATTCTGGACCATTTTGTCCAAAATTTCTCAAACACCTAAGGTTATATTTTCTCGACCCTAATGTTCAACGTTTTCTCCTATGCTACTCACCAAGCATACAAATCACACAATTCATAACACAATCACACATCACACAACAATCATCAGAGTGCACAAGGAATGCGTGATCTAAATCTGCGCCCATCAAGTCCTGTGTATATCGCATACCTAACTTCTATCGACACTAAGCTCTAGGTATTTATAAACCTAAGCTCGATAATTGCCGTGACGCCCCAAAACCGGTCCACGGACAACCCACACCGCGGAATACTGAGATGTCAGAATCTTACACCATCAAAATCTGGGCAAGAGTCTCATTTGTAATGAGCTCTACCCAAGGTAATAAACTCTGTCCCAACAATAAGTTTATAAATCACTCACACAGTATCCATATGCGAGTAAATAATGGCCACTGGGTCCGCATCAATACTTACAAAATATATCCCAACCAAATATATATCATGGTTCAAGAGTTTTTACACATTTTAATACAACATATATTAAACCTTAATTTTAATACATGTGCTACAAATAACTACCAAAGCCACAACTCTGGCTTTCTTCTCAAATGCTCTAATGAGTAATGCCTTCCCGACGGCTCATAATTTAAATGCATGATCCTCGATAGGTGAGCAAAGCCCGCAGGTGATAATTCTCTACCTAGGGTTAATTTCACCTAAGTGCATGCACGAGCAGAACAAACACATCTTCAAGAATTGCTACGAACCTACTAATGTCTATGACTGATCCCAGGTCCCTAAAGTCCTCTCAATCGACTCTCTACACACGCCTAAGTCAATATGCGAGTAAATAATCGCAAACAAAAGCTACTCAAAACACACTACCGAAGCTTCGTAAAATATTGGACAACCCTTCGAGGCGACCATTGATAACCCTCCGAAACAGCCACATTCCTCCGACGTGAAATGTTGGACACCTCCCAACACAATTTTTCGAAAATCTCCTGGTCGAAATTCTTTCAAAAACGTTTTCATTTTTCTTCAATTTAATGCCACGACTTACTCCTAATATTCTAGCTCTCAAATAAGTATACGAATGCACGAGCTAATCTAACACATTCATGCTAATATATTCACATGCATATATATTAACATACTAAATCACATAAAACATGTTATGATTTCAATCAATTACACCAAAATTAGCCTATAAAGCACTCATCAAACACGAAGAATTCAATCTTTAATCACTCAACCAAACACATTTTCACACCAAAATTATGGTTACCATTCACGTGAATGCGAAAAACCTCGTGTTACCGTTCACTCTACTCACTAATAAATAGAATTTTCTCCACTTGCTCAAAGCTTTCAGATCGAAGCCATTTGGGCTAAAATAAGCCTCAGAACATTCCTAACCATTTACACGGCTCTTACCAGTGATTAACGCAAAGAGAGTTATCCCTACCTCTGGAAGGCTCAGAACTCCACCAAATCGGCGGCCACCGCCGCAACCCTCGTCGGCTAAGTAGAACAACTCTTACTTTTGTCTGTCGAGAACCGACGGCCCTGACGGCGAATCCTGTGTGAGAAGGTGCTCTCTCTCTCTCCAAAAACCTCAAATCCCCATCCACTGCATCTCCCTCTCCTCTCCTGCACGTTTTAGCTTTTCAATTTGAGAAGGTTACTATTCCAAGTTTGTATTATTCAATTAACAATTCCAAAATTTCCACTTATGTCCCCTTTTTTCACTATTTTGACACAAGCATAACTTCTGGCCATTCATTTCCATCATCTCCTATACTGCGGCAACGGTGTCACAAAGAAGAGCACGTAAAGAAAGGGACTATTACATCACGCCTCTTCAAACCTGCTTTACCAAGACTCGACACCCGGCCGAAAAACTGCGGAAATTCGACCGTTCTAATTCTAATGAATTCGACGCAGAATAGATTACAGACGACCTAACAGAAGAACTGCTTCATCATCCGAGATCTAGAAATATTTCGGATTTTTACCAAAATGACCATTTTATAATTTTTTCGAAAATTGAAATTTTCTCGGATCTTACAAATTTTAAGATTTTTTTAAATGGCTTTGATATTTAAACTAAGAGGCAACTAATTTATTCCAAAAATTATTGTAATTTTGGAAATAGATTTGCTATATATTTTAATAAATGTTTCTTTTTTTAAATAATATTCTAATCAAAATTTGGCATGCTAAGTCAGTTGACTTGTTGCCATGTTTGGATGCAGCTAAAGTTTCAGCTAAGATTATAGTCCAATGTCATTGTTTGAGGCATTATAAATGACCCTCTTTCCAAGTTCATTAGCGGGTAGAGTTTACTATTGATCTACATTCTTCCTCAACAATAAAGGCCTATTTATTCTCTGAATTTGAATTATATGGGATATATAAATACATGATGAAATAGGTTATAATTTGTATTTATTATTAAAAGTAAGACACTTTACTAAACTAGTAAATGACCACACGCAATGCACGTCCATTTTTCCATTCATCCTTGTATGTATTATCTTTTGAAAAATTTCAAACCAATAATTTAATTGATCAATGTACAACAAAATATTTCTTTATTGACAATTTCTTTTCAAAAATGATAAATTGTCAAAAATAAGGAACCATTTTTTTTAATAATAGTGTAAAATATTTGGGAATTCCAAAATATGATTTCCTAATTTAATCTATAAAGGTGACTTTCTTCCATAAAAGAAATCATTTTTGAGATTTTTTTTTTTGGATATAATGACCTTCAGCTCTTGACAAGAATTTTGGGAAAAAGGCATTTTAAAAATCATATTTTAGAATCTACATAAAATATTTTAAAATCCACACAATATTTTTAAAAATGAAATATTAAATTAAATTTCATCAATATATTATTTTAAAATTATGAATTATATATATAGTATATATATATATATATATATATATATATATATATATATATATATATATATAATTAGGACGATGAATGACGATAATACGTCTTACTTTTACTCTTGTTATTTATAGTCTTAACTTTTTTACTCTTGTTTTACTTTCATTTTCCTTTAATTATTTATATTATCTTATTATTTCATAATCTTTGGTTTTAATATGGAACACTTTTATATTAATATAATTCTTATATGATATTTTTAGAATAAGTTTTAAACTAAATTTATCAAACAATATTCTATGTTTAAAAAAAGTAATAATTAAATAATAATATTTAGATTACATTTTAATCTGACTTTTTTTAAAGAATTTTAATTAAAAGGTGACATAATTTTTATATATTTTTTTACCATTTGTGTCTTAACTTGAGTTGCTATTATTATATAAAAAATTAGATATATTAAGATAATCAAAAGTTTACTTTTAATTAAGGGAAAAGCATGCTATGGTGTATTAATTTGATTGTATTTAAAAAAGAGTTTATAAAGAATGTGAGACCAAGGACTTATTAACTCATGTAAAAAATAATTCTTAATAAGTGTTGTGGGAAGCACATATTCTTCCTAAAATACCCTTTTTGTCAGTTGATTAAAAAAAAAAGGACCCTTTGACAGGTTTAGAATAAGACTGATCGAGAGTTTTAGATTGAAATATTTCATTTGAAAAAAAAATTTATAAAATTAATTTGGAACTCAAACTAATGCTCAAAATAAAGGCTTAGGCTACTTTGAGGATTACTAGCGCTACAAATGTCGTTGTCACGATAATGTAATCGAATTATTAATCATTAAACGTTGATCGCTACGACACGATAATCAACTTTAAATCATTAAACGCCGCCGTCTGACTGTAGACAATCGGCAATTTAAAGCTTCCAATTGTCGTCAGTTTACATGTACAACATTCGATATTTTTAAATTCCTAAAGTCTACAAAACTCCTTATTATTATTGTTTTTAACATCAAAACTTATTTTAAAATATTTACTATTTGATAAATTACATTAACTAATGGATTCAAATATATTTGTTAAATTATCATAGTAAATTATTTATAAATCAGCACACAAGTTATTTATTTGAAAATAACCTAAATATATTTTAAAATTTTCACAACAAGCACATCCAAGGTAACCTGAAATTCCAATTAAACCTGCAAGTTTTATTTTAAAATATTTTGAGCATTTTTTTTATTTCACAAGTTATATCCAATTGTGTATATTACCATTTCAAAATACTGAATCATGGAATATTCATACTTGCATGAAGCTCGACATGAATTCTCCATGTATAAACCAAATCATATAAATATATAAAAATTGTATACAAATATCACATATATAAAAATATCAAATATATATCAATGAGTCCTGCAATAAAAAGGCGTCTTTATATTTCTCGTAGGATGGCGCCTTCTATAATAATAATAAAATTAGTTGGTCTATAGGTCCCGCAAGTAACTTTAATGGCTAATCTGAATTATGGTCTCATGGACGGCGTTTGAGGTATATGGAGCACGAGGTCGCTACTAAGCTGCGACCTAACTCGACATACAAGGACAACAATGGTGTCACCGGCTGGAGGCAATGGATGATAAGGTGATATCTAATCGGCTTACGGCGCTAGCCCAAATGACACACCATGGTAAAGATGTGTGTAAGTGCTCGGGGAGATGGAAGGTGATGCCAGAACATGCAGATAAAATCTCGTGACGAAGCATAAGTGGCATCATAGGTAATGCTCACTTCGCGGTAAATTACCTAATCTTCCTCACTATCTCGACCATGCCCGCCCACCATCTCGACCACAACCTCACCGGGACGCCTCCTTCCTCTACCTCGATCAGCCAGACACGCACCGGAGCGGATAACACCGGATGTCTCAATAGATGGTCCATGGGATAGATGCCTTCGACCGCAGTCGATGCGATGCTCTTCTCCGATCCTGAATAACACCGATCCGGGGCAATAGGGATGTAAGTTGTACACCAAACCGATGGTAGCACCACGCGAGCGACCAGCCATGTCGCCTACGGCGTAGATCTAAATGAACCAACCAAAGAATTATAAATACATAATTTATTGATTCAAATTTGGAAAATACTTTAGAAACATAGGACTCTAACTAACCAAAACCTGAGTAGTATCGACTATAGTATGAAACCTCATATCATCCCTATGGAGTGATGGTATCATAAAACGTCGTGTAATACGACGATACCACTGCATATATGGATCATGGAAGTCCATAATACCTACCATAGAGGGTGTAGTGATGATCCCGCCAGCCACAGATCCACAAGGCAAAATGTATGAAGCATGATACGCCACCCAATCTCTCTGCTTGTCATCCACGTGCATCAACTCTGATGTAGTTGTCAGCTTCATAAGAGCAAGATGGAGGTATCTCCGCGCAGCCTTAAACTCGGCGCAAACTCAATTGACGAGCGCCACCTTCACCGGGCCTCTTAAAACATATGTCGGTGATATCTTCCACTGTGATCTCTGACGTTTGGCAGACATTCGAAGTCGGGTCAACCAACTCTCCGATGTATGGTCACATAAGACCTTACACATTTAAGACACTGACGTCAAAATTTTGATGGAATATGAATGAAATTATTATAGAACCATATACTTTTACATATACCATTACTTGATCAAGAGTTCAGGCATTTAGTCGACCTCACATGCGAGGAGTACTAATCGAACGTGGTTATACACCCGTGTCAAAGGTAAATTTCCACCTACACCCCAACGGAAGAGTCGGCTCGCTCAACTCGTAGGCTCCAGAATCGGGTAATCCATCATCGACAATTTTTAGCTAAGTCTCCATCACGACATCGACATCGCTATCATGTAAGGTAATGAGCGATCGATGGTGTTGGGATACGCCGCTGTCGCCCAAAATCGGTCGCCAATACGAAGTCTCTCTCAAGACCATAGTTAAATATAAAATAAACAAAAAGTAAGCAACCTAATGATGTGTTGTGTATATGAATGTGTATGTAATAAAAAAAATATTACATAATTGTGACGTTGGTCATATTAACCACTAATATCAAGGCCTATGATCCAAGTCGGCTCTAAGATAATCGTACATGGGAGGCAAGCAGATTGCAACCACCTTAACTATAGTCGTACATGTGTCAAATCTCGTAGTAGCTGGAGAAAACATAGATGAATGACGCACCCCAGTCATCTCAAACAAGAAGGACCCCTCGCTTAAGATGAAACCACGCACACTCGCTCTAAAGCGACCCCATCTCGCACAAAATGGGGTGGATAATTGGTCACATAACCAATTGGGAGCGGAGATACTGGATCCTCGAGAGCATCACGCCGGGTGACACCGAAAGCGCCTCCCAGCACAACTCGCCGCCGTACATCGAACACTATTACGTCTCCAGAATGTCGGGTCTGTTGACATGCAGCACTCAAGAATGATAGCAATATCTCCAGAACGGATCGCCATCTCTCCGACCGCACATGAAACGGTATGGGCCACCATCTCTCGACGAAGAGTAATAAGTGGCCAATTGACCATGATAGGGGCCTGCTGTATATACCATAAAACTCATAGCTCACGACGATCGAACGCAGATACCATTCTCCACATACGCATGAAGGCTTCTATTTGCTATCGAGGTGTATATTTCCTAAAAACTACTAAGTAAATCGACAAACAAATTTATAATTGATTATATATAAATTACATGTTACAATCGTAATATTAATTGATAATTAATAAAATACATATCCGCTTCAGATCTACTATAGACTCGTGGTCCTGCCTTGCAATAACACATGGATCCAAAGGATCTGTACTGCTGAAGCCCTAAACAATTGCCACTTTACCGTGATAACACACGTTATAATTATTAAATAAAACACATTGGAAAAATAGTATCATAGTCATTAATGCAAGTACTAATTACAACGACAATGAATTAAAATACTAATACTTTAAAATACATACATTCATACATAAGTGTTAAGGCCAAAACACCATAATTCCCCGAGGCAATTCGCTTCATAAAAAAAAAGTGAGTTACTTCACATCTATCACTGAACTTGATTTATATTCTTACAAGACCACCGATTATGACCTAGTTGTTTGCACAACCCACATGTGATAGTAGTTTTCCCCTCCCTAGTGTCCATTTCATTATGCAATCAGGTTGATTTAGGGCGTCCACTGCCTACACGTTTCATTGACTCAGGAGGTACAAACGTAGGACCATCATAAAGAGACGACTCATCTTCATTGAATATTAGATGAAACAAGCTTGCCCATGTATCATAGTATGACTGCATAGTGTAGTAGCCTTCTAACAAATAATCAAATCAACACACGGGATGTTGACATGTCATATATGATATGGCTACATGGAAATTCATAAATTAGTGTCTTTCCACATGTGCATTTTTGGTCATGTAAGGAGGCGCGCTATGTCGACCACTCCTTGACTGATATGCTCTGGCCTGACGTGATCACAAAGAATACTTCCATCGATCCAAATTTTTAACAACACGAATTAACTGAAAGAGCATCAAATATATGGAGGAATCGCCACCGATGCCAATTTGTCAAGATTTTGTCTCTTCCTACAACAAAGTAATCATAAGGCGAAAGGTCAATCAGATAATGCAGAATGCAAAGTGTTACGAAAGTTCCTTTAAGAACATTGTTAAATACCTCCGGAATGTTGGTCACATTATCTCATATTCACCTCCATCATGTGAAAGTGCCCATAACCTAAAAGGATTGCCCCTAAACCGCTATTGTGTTTTGCACTAACTCTAATCGTAGTCTATGCTTACTAATTTCATACGGTACCGCTTAAAGTCGCTTTTGCATACCAAATTTTCAAGAGTTTATTCGTTGGTCATAAAATTCGTTTCGCAGTGATGACGATAAATCTCGCGGATAGTGACGGTGCAAATTTCAACCAAGATGAAGATCTACACATACCATAATACCCGAATCGTGATGTCGATATAACAAATCCGCTTGTCGAAGTACCGCTTCCTATACATGCCAAGAACCATCCCCAACTATCAATATTCTCGCCTTCTATAATAGAAAATGCTAATGGAAACAACTTATTATTTTCGTCACACCCCATAGCAATTAATAACATGCCTTTATACTTCCCATACAAATGTGTAACATTAATACTCAGTACAAAACTATAATATTCGAACCCTTCAATGGGGATGGCTGAATTTAATTTAATGCGCTATTGAATATCTCAAGAGTTTTATACACTGCCAAATGTTTTCCTTAAATTACAACACATCCGTGATTTACTGGCTTAAGGCCAAACAACGTATGCTTTGTATACGATTGAGAAAAGTCATCAACAAGTGGTTCATGTTTATGCTTTCCATCCAACGCCTTTGTATGATATTTCATATCCCATTTCTCCATCAAAGTCGCTTTGAATAGCGGAATAGCAATGTGAGTCACGTGAATTGTGCCTAATTATTGCCTAAGGGCGAAAGAGCGCAAACAAGTTTGAGTCCAATCGATGATGGTCCCAGCTCGCTTAAGTGATCGACATAAGTATGTTAATCTTTATATTTGTTGATAACAAATAGGCAAGTATCTTTCACAACCATCGCACGAAGCCTGGGCAGATACTCATGACCCTCAAATTCTTCTTACATCTTAAAATGAGCATTTTTTTTGAGGATGCAACAACGACAAACTCTTGTTGTGCTTTAATTGAGTAAATCTTTGCAACGTCTTGCAAATTAGATTTAGAATTAAAAACTTGGCCAACTACAAATTCTCCACTTGAATAATCAGTAGTATGTTGCAACCATGGAGTCTAACCAATTGAAATAGCATTACCTAAGTTTTCAACATGTTCAAATTGAGGTGTTGGTGGTAAGTGATTATGAATAGGGGATGACTCGTTTAGTTCCTCAACATTCGTTATTCGACACATCACAAGATGCCGCACGGGCGTAGGACACAAGGTCCCTTGCTCATTCTCCAAAACTTGGTTGAAAATTTGGAAGGATGATACATGTCCATAAGCTTGAACATCTAAGTCTCCATTAGATTCATCATCAACATCTTCATCAGATTCATCATTAGCTTATTCATAAGCGCATTCTTCATCATCTCCATATACTCCAAGATCCCATCGATGCCACAGTTCCAGAACCATAGTCACCCTACAACATTATAATCGGTCGCGAACTATCAAATCTATATGGCCACCACACCGATTCACTGCGGGCTCGACCGAACGACTTCAATATACAATTCAATTTCCCTTAATGCTAGTCGCTGCTTAATCCATGCTCAACATTCTGATACACCTCACCGCCATCCCAAATTAGAAAAGGTCGAACTTATTTCCACTTTTAGGGATACTTACAATTGAGGACTAAATTTGAACTCTTTGTTTGTCAATGGTCATTCCTCGATCATATCATATCACACAATCGCTCAAATGTGCATTCAACCGCATATCCAAAGGCACAATAACAACTTTATTCCCCACATATTCGACATCCGTTTTGGCCCCTCAATATATTTCCATCAGAATAACATATCGCGAATATTTAAAACATACATAATCGACCCTGCATGTACCATTCCAAATTAATTAAATAATATGAGATGTCATTATTCTTACCATTTAAACTATATTCATGGATGCTACATTCAATCACCTTGTTTAGCCAATGAATAACCCAAAAACAAATTTTGACTATATGAAAGGTATGGATAAGGTATGTCCTTCTCCATGTTATTTATTTATATATAAAATCAACTCTATCTTGTCGTCCTTATAAATGTAATTAATGTAATAAATGAGAACTGTTGGACTAATAAATTCAGGAGACTTTCTTATCAGAGAAACAACAAATATAATATATCAAGCAAGAATAAGTACACTGTATGGATGAGCCAATAAATTGTGATTTTTGTATAAGGTTAAAAAACTCGCATCTTGCACAAAGATGAACTACTTTCTCCAATGTTCATTATTAAAAGTAATTCTCACACCCATTTCTAAATTCTCTTGTGGCACTACAAAATATCAATCAAATCGATTTTTGAAAAATTTACTCCACCATAATGTTCGCTAATTCATTAACGCGAGATTTGGACCTAAAAAATTATCGGTAAAGAAATTTTTGTTAAAAAGTACGTTAATGTCGCGTCTACATTAAACAAGTAATTGCCTTGTCAGAATCCTCCCTAACATGAATGGACTACTTTGGCCATTACTTCTCTCGTTAAAAACTACTCTTGATACACTTCTTTTCTTCAAACAAAAATACTTCAATCTAAAACTCGAAATTTCTCAAAGAACGCCTTTGACATACTTCAAACAAATTTTGGTTATCATATTTTCTATTTCTAGCTAAAAACGTCGAAACAAATAACCAAATTCTCGGGCCAAATCACATTATTCACGTGACAAGGCCCATGATAACAATACCACTCATACAATTTTAGACTTCGGGAGTGAAAGAAAACAAGCTTCCAAGAACGTATCTAACTGCGCCCCTAAACTAATAAAATAAGATTCTTCTGATTTCATAGTTTACAATTTGTAGCCGGTGATGGGGAATCTCAAGAAACTCTCACCAAGAAACACGCAAAGCCAAGGATTGTTTGTTAAAAATTATAGGACTATTTTATTCAAAAAATACACCACACCAACAAAATTATCACCTAAGGATTTTTTACCAAATTATCAACAAACAAACCAACCAAACCGCCAAATCTAAGAAATTTTGAAAAAAGAAATATCCTATGTCTAGATATTTACCCGTCATGTCGTATCAGGAAAATTACCTATAGTGTTAAAAGAATTGAGCAAAATCGGGATAAAATCAAAGCCCTTAGTCGGCCGACGCTTCTATGGATTAAAGAACATAAAATCTTTGAAATCAGCCCCATGTCAAGACTTATCCTGCTATGATGTTTAATAAAATACCAGAAGTTAAGAAAGAATTTGGAGCAAAATCTAGATGAAAATCACACCCTACGGTCGACACTGAGGATGAACAACAAATCGCAAGAAATGGGGAGAAATGGGAAGAAATACATTCAGGTTTGGGGTATGAAGATCTCAGAAATTTTTTCGCCGCCCCAAGATAACAGTAATTGAAGAAATTAAAAAATCAAATGTCACTGTTCCTGAACACGACATTTGAATCAAATTAAGGTTCGCACCAGGACAAGATTTGAAATTCTCACGAAAAACTTGGCTGCATCAAACCACTCAAGCAAAGATAAATCCTAATGCTTAAAAGACTAATTCGGAAAGATTACTGACGTGTGAAACTAATTGGCCATTTTTTCTTTAAAAACACTGATCTAAACCCTACGATTGATTTGTCTTTTCGGGCAAGTACCAAGACAGAGATGATATTTTACCAGTTAAAAATACGAGTCTCATTCCTTCTTTCCTCTTCTTCATCTCTCTGTCATGCCCGAACTAAACGGATGGCAAAGAAGTAATTGACTTCAAGAAGTGGAAAAGAATATAAAGCCAAATTCAAAAACTCTCCTTCAAAGCAATCTGCCGGTGGATTTTGGCTACTCAGCTAAACATATCTATAGTCTCTGGGTTGAACTTTTTGGAACCTAGGTTTTTGGTTTTTCTTCAAATTTGTACTTTTTAAAGTTTAAAATGAAGTAGAAATTTGGGTGTCAATTTAATTTCTCATTAAGGATCTAGGTTCAAAATCTTTTTTTTCAACTACCTTCACGAAACATGCAAATGAGAAAGAAAATGTGCCCCACTCCACGTGCATCAAATTTATTAAGGATTATTTTTGGGAAATGAGTTGACTTCAACCCTGATTCCCTTTATAAACTGTTTTTAAATACAATCAAATTAATACATCATAACATACTTACCTTTAATTAATCTTAAAGGAATCAAACAATGTTTTTGTCATTCATTTCAGTTTGAGATTCCAAAAGCAAGTTAAGAAAGTGGAAAATATGGAACATTCCATATACATTTTAAGAATTTAAAAAACATTTTTTATGAATAAAATATCTTTATATAGGAGTGAAAACATGTTTGGATAATTTTTAATAAATAGCTTTTGTACCATATGTCTGGAAAATACTCGATAATAAGTTTAATTATCAGAAACCCTATAGTGCTCTATTTTTTCTAAAATTAAAACGCAATTGCCTAAATAGCATACATGCTAAAATTTGGAAAATTCTGATAGACTTTACTCAATGCTCAACTTCACCATTGAATCGTCTCGCGAAATCTAGCTACCCTGAATTTCAATAATTCCAAAGCATACGGATTTACGCTTTTCAAGGATACTTTATCACTCTGAATATCACAGCATATAATTGTGGATGTTACGATTAACTTCAAGAGAGTGACACTGGGCAAAGCAACATGGTGCACCCTGAAGGATGGCTAACAATGAGCCACAATGAGCCGACGCTAAAAGGGAATAAAGCATCAAAAGAAAAAGAAGGAAAATTGACGCCATGCAGTGGCTTCGAGAAATGAGGAGAATCGCTTCCCTCGACTCCATACCAATAATAATGATTCAAAACGCGGTATAAAATGTTAGCGGAGAAGTAGAAATGAAAAGGAATGAGATTTAAAGATAAATAAAAAAGCGAAGAAAAAAAGAAAGAAGTTAGCTCTGAAAAGAAAGGAGAAAACGAAAAAAACATTATAAAAGGAAGAAAAAGGAGGAACAAACGGGGCGTAGAGAAAGAAGAAGAAAAAAAAAAAAAAAAAAAGTTGTCCAATTTTTTTTATGGTGTTCGACGACCGGAGTTCTAGTGAGCCCGAGAACAAAGCTGGTCTACTTTAACTAGAGCTACGAGAGTACTCCAAGAACTGGCGATTCAATGCTTCACGCCTCCAAAGAAGGTAGGGGTTTCTCCTACTCCAGCTCTTTATTTAAGGGCGTAAATGGTCGTGGTGGGTTAGAACCGATCATAAGACCAGTTTTCTACCATGATCAAGTTTTTCGTGGCGCCCAGACCGAGTTTTGAAGGCTCCGTGATCCCGGCCTGGCTTTTGGTGCGGTGGATCGTTGGAAAATGCATTACCGACTTGGTCAGGTCGTTTTCTGACCGCATGATCGGGTTTCAGATTGGTTTTCGATTTCGGGCCGATGTTCTAACCCGGTAAAATTGATAAAATTGGTAAAAAAATTAAGCTCCTGTCGCTATCAGAAGCCATGGGGTGATCACCGATTCTGCCGGATCGTTATGGATTTTATAGTGAACCGTTTTTCTTTGTGACACGTCAGTTATGGCTAAATTTTAGCCGTTAAAACAAAGACAAAAAATTTATGGACTAAGTCTAGATTTTTATTATGGTCGGAATGGTTATTTTATGAAGTGTTTTTTTTTGCGGTTATGGTTGACAATTTAATAACATGTCAATATGTGTTGATATGTTAATATATGTGTATTTAAAATGTATTAACATAATGGATGTGGGAATTATATATGTTTAAATGGTACTTGGTAATAGGAAGCACGATCGGGTAGAATGTTCTATGTAGTGCACTACATGTAACATGAGAACCTGCTGGCATTAAGATCGCATACGCACGTGGACATCAGACATGCGAGCTGCCACAGCCATGATGGGTAAACACCTCGCCATCATTGTTGGATGAACAGAAGATCTCAGACTTCGAATACCGTCCACAGATGTCTCACTACAAAAATAAAATAAAATAAAATAAAATAAATATAAATAACGTAGGTCAGCTTGTTATGGACAAGCTTAACCCCCAAAGAAAAGCCTAGAACACGGTGTAAGAGAGACTCATGGTGATCCAAAAGTCTGTAATATGGGTGTAAGAGATCCATTTGTAACCCAAAAAGTTATGTTGCCCAAAGAAGACAAACACATCACATCACATGACTTCAATGTATATAGGAGTCGATCGACTTGGGATTGGTCGCCCATCGCACCAGGATTGGGTAATGGAGCCGGTGAGGGTCACACACGGGTCATCGCATACCAAGGACGGTTTTCACACTCGCATACAATGCGGCGGAGCAGGAGGATCTTATTTTTATGCAAGGTAAGATGGATGACATTTCATGCATGACATATGACATTCATGTAGACATTCGAGCGATGTGTACTGCTTGCGCGACCATTGCATGCGCACTTTGAGACGGGAAGTAGCCTCAGAGGAGTCATTTACCGGGCTTTACCACCCCGCCGTGGGACCCCTTTCGTGCAATGTGTCCTGGTGGGCAAAGCCACCCGCATACGCGACCGCATGGATGAGAGCCGGACGAGGCTTCGCTTTGTTTTGTTTCTTTACATGTATTATATTCGAGCAAACATGTATACTCACTGTATAAAAGGACTGCAAATGGACTGCTGATTAAATAGTCTATCATATATATTTGTATATTCGGGAATTAAATATGCGAACGGTCTCACTAAGCATGGTGATGAACGAATGCGAGCATCGTGACAATCTGATATCCACAAAGCTTCGCAGTCGGCCGTCATTAACGGATCCCCAGATAAAGGTGTCACAAATAAGAGTCGGTTAATGCACACAAAATTCAGTCTGAGACTACGGCTGCGCTATGGTCATTAAGGTGTGGACCATGGCGATACCACAACATGTCGTGGTTTAGGTACGTGATTACCCAAAACGCGAGGCGATTAGAACGACCGCGATGTACTGTTTTACGTAGTGCCGCGATAACACGTCATGCATTTACGCACGATTTTGGAGATATATATGGAAAACAAAGAACATTAGAAAGCGGAGCATGATCATAGCACTGGAACCGCTTATCATTAGTGTACCCATGTCACTACGACTTGAGGGCACAAGAAATCTTTGATTTGTACTCACAAGTAGATGGTTATCGCATTTATGACACAGAGGTCAAGTCTGACACATGGTCTAATCATTATTGCTTTCACCCACGTGCTTTTATGAGACTTGGCTGGGCGCTACAATCGCCACTCATTATACAGTCAGGTGTAGCCGAGGGTTGGAGGAATGAGTGAACTCCTGTGAGTAGGTTTACGGCACATCATCCCCCGATTATCTGGGAGTGAGGGGGACCCATCAGTAGTCGACCATTGGTTCCATCGTATCGAGAGGTATTTGAGGCCACAGACACCTACCACCTGACCGTTAGCACTTTGATACGGTGAATCCTGATATATGATCAGTGAAGAATCTCTTAAATGCAGGCGATGACTGGGTAGATTCTCTCAGAGCCCTTTACGGAAGTTCTTTCCACCGCACGCATGCTAGCGCCCCAGGAGTCTCGCATCTGGGCGATGCGTGGGAGACATGACTTCGACCGAGGCCGGGCTAGGCTTCTTACTTGCTGTACTCGCTTTGGTGATGACTGCGTGGCCACGCATCCGCCAAGGCGAGTAGATTGAGGATGGTCCGAGACTGTCCATCAAAGGGCAAGATCAGGGGACTCTCAAGATATGGACACTATGGTTGTGGGACGGCCATGGCCATGAGGGGCGGTGATACCGATGCTAAGAGTATCCGATGCAGACTGGGTAAGACGTAAGGAGGGTTGAATCTTCGAGTCTCGAAAGCACAGAGACTTCGCTTTCCAGAGGATCATGTGACGTACGAGGATATCGTAGAGCCAAGGTCGTGGCCTGGGCTATCGTACAAGGCCAGTGGTAGAGCTGACGAAGTCGACAGTAAGGATGTTTTGTTTCTTCTCGCAAGAAATGACATACGAGGAGTGGGATCGCCTACTGCAGGCAAGGGATCCTGTGATTTCGGGGATGCCCTGGCCATCAGCACTCGCACAGGATACGCTCGTTGCTCCCACTATGGGTCGTGGGAATTGTGTATCAAGCTCGGTGTCGTACAAGCACCTTCACAGACAGCAGCGAAAGGCTGCTATGGGTCGAGGTCGAGGACAGGGCCCATAAGCCGGGATTTCGGGGACTCAGGGGCGTGTCAATGCCATTACCCCACAACCGAGATAACACCAGCTTCTAAGTGATACAGTACTTTCTACTCTTCGTTTATGGGCGAGAGTTTTGCCTGATTATACAGATTCTATTCATTCATTTGGCCAGATTGTGGTGTGAAAGAACCGGGCTTAGAGGTCGTAGACCTCGAAAGCCGCCAGATGTGATTTCTCCCCTGTGTGACCAGGTGGGGTTGATCGATATGTTTCGATTGTGAGCCAGGAGATCTCGTGTGGATTCTACTAAGGGTGGACCTTCAGTTATGGACATGTCAGTTTGATGTCATTATCGCATTTAATCGTCGGGACGACACGGCCGCCATCGACCGCGATCGGCTGAGGGTTACCGCTTTCACACACAGGATTTGCCGCCATGTTATGTTCCAGGATAAGCATGATGCTTTACCCCAAATGTAAATTTTTACGACTCCGTGGTACGCATGCTTGATGGGTTGACTAGCAAGCCTTTAATTCTATGATCGAGGGCGAGACAGACTCGAGTCTACCTCCTGCGGGCTCATGAGCACGGGCATGTTTTTCCTGGATGAAGCACGGATTACCCGCACGTGGATGTAGACTTTGTTATTGTTAATCTGGTGTCACCGATTTCTATGACTCACGATAAGATGGCGCCGCTTGAGTTGCAGAACTCAAGGTCCATACAGGATTTATCGGGATGAGGATTTCATTGGGATCGAGCACTTCACCTCGGGGCGCTCTGCTCATCTGCGAAAAAGAAGGATGTGCATCTTTCGCCTCTGTGACGAATATCGACAACAACAGGTTGCGATTAAGAATCCCAGATCCATTACCAAGGATCAAGGATTTATTTGGATCACTGAGAGTGACAGCTTCTCTCTCTCTTCTCTCACACTCCTAAGATAGATCTCCGTATCAGCTATCACGCTGAGAGTTAGAGAGGTATATCCTTTAAGACAACATTTGTGGAAGCCGGTAATGGGCATTTCTTGAAGCCATGCTTGATGCCTTCAGATAACAACGCGCCAGCGGCATTCATGGATCTCATGGCTGTGGTATTCCAACCCTATTCGATCAGCTTTGTCGGGTCTTGCTGATTTACATTCGATATACCCCAAATTCGAGGAGCGAGCATCTGTATCATTCGAGGATTGTTCTCGCACTCGTGGATCATTAGCTTGTATGCCAAGGTCAAGAAGTGTGAGTTTCTGCCATCGAGGTGAAATTGGGACACGTGAGTGCTCGGGCTTCAAGTGTGTCGCAAACCCCGAGAAGGTAGGTTGCTATGAGTCGAGAGGTCAAGTTAATCTCGAGACACGAGTTTCAGATCGATGATGGTACATGTGAGGCCTACTGAGACTCTCTCGATTAGTTGAACTTATGACTGACGACTCGAAAAGGCTTAAATTGCTGAATTTACCCGCAGAGAGGGCATTCCAAGAGTTAAAAAGAGGCTTACATCGCCTTATTCGACAAATTCCGAAAAAGGGGACAGTGGTATACAAGATATCAGGATGCATCGAAGGACTGGACCGGGACGTGTCTCGGCTGCAAACCGAGAGTGGTAGCTATGGTTCACGATGCTTAAAGAACCACGAAAGTGGAATTACTCCTACGATGACATGGAGTTGGCGCCTATATCTCAATTTCTGAAGATATGGAGCCAATTATTTATATGGTGGAGGAATTTGAGGTCCTTTCAACCACAAAATTTGAAGAGATCTTTACTCACGGACCTCAATATGAGATGTACGGATGGATGTGGAATGATCGGAGATTAGCACCACTCAAAGCACTCATCCTCGTAAGGCAAATGTGGTGGTCGATGCACCTGGCCGAAAGTCATGTGAGACTGCCTGTGGCTTCCCGAGTGGCTGACGCCGAGACTACTGGGGGCGCTCTGGGCCTTACAAGACATTGAATGGAACTCATAGGTGTTTTGAGTTTAGTGGCTACGCCGCCCTACTAAGTAGAGTGATTGAGTCCTTAAAGGTGACGCCGAGATAATGTCTATCGTGGATCGAAAGTGATGTGCTGGTACGGAGACGAGGGTCGGGCCATTCACACGGACAGTAGTCTTCAGATGTGGGATCTGATCAGGAGTCTCAACAAGTGTCAGAGAGAGATCCTTCCTGGGAATCTGCATTGTTCTCGCCGCAAGGCATCCAGTGGTAATCGAAGATGTATCATGATCTCGCCGCCAAGACACTTAATGAGACGAAGAAACATGTCGGGGATTTTGTTCGGAATGAGCTGTCTCACGCGGTCATCGTATTAAGGCCGAAAGCATCGTAGGCTCCGCAGTAAAGTACTCCACCATCGTAAGAGATGTACGGAGCTGGGCTGGAGCATATCACGATGGATTTTAGACCACTTACACAAACATCGTTGAAGCAATGACATCGGTGTGGCGATAAAGGAACGTAATTTTACTAAGTCGATGACATTTTTCTGGTCAGGCGACGACTAATAATCGAGGAATTCCTCGAAGTTGCAGACATACGAGAGATCAGACCACTGCATGGAATGCCAATCTCCATAGTAGATTCCGATCGGGATCCTGTGTTTACACCTCACCTCTCAAGAGTTTCCAAAGAGCCATGGGGACATAATCGAGGATTTGAGTACCGCTTCATCCACAAACCGACTGGCCGCCGAGAGGACTATACAGTGTTAGAGACATCAGGGCTACGTCCAGATCTCAAGGGTATTTCTGGGAGGAGATTTGGCCTCAGTCTTAGTTCGCCCATAACAATAGTTATTATTGAAGTAGTATACAACACGCCCTACGAGGCATTATACGGGAGGCCTGCGCGATCTCCAGCTTTGTCAACTGTAGAGAGAGCTCCACCACCGGTTCTGAGTTACTGCAGCCACCTGGGAAGTGTGGATTTGATACTTTAAACATTCTTCACGCCAGCCTAGAAGAGTTACTCCGATTACTACCTGTGGACGAATTTCTGTAGCTGAGGGGCAGATATCAGGCCTTCAAGGTTGTGCCTAAGAGAGGAGCGATCAGCCTGCAGTCGTGTTAATGCCAAGACACGGTCCTGGAGGTACTCCGAGAGGGGCCGCATAGTCACACGGCCAGCACTTCACGAGTTTATCGAAAGCAGTTCACGACAGATTCCATGTCCCCATGTTCTGTAAATACAACCCGTATCTCGACTCACGTGAAGAGATTGTATGTAGCCATTATTGACACGCATGGACCTTCGAGATATGACTGCTATGATCATGGATAAATTGTAGACCAAGTTTTGCAATGTAAGACTCGTGAAGCCAGCTGGCTGTGCTGCAAGCATTCTAGGAGTTGAGAAAAACCCTGGAGCGTGAGGGACACAATGTGTACCACCTATCCTTCTTATTCGATACCAAGGCATGCTTATTTAGTCATGTGATAATCAAGAATCTGTATGCATGTTTTGTCTATAAACATGTAATTTTGACGCAAATCTTTTAAGTGAGTAGAATGTAAAACCCAAGAAAATTTCATTTTTTTTTCAAATGGGCAAACTAATTTTGCTAAAATAGTACATGCTAAACCGAAATTTTCTAGATCCTACTTGCCGAACTTCACCATCGAATTTCGTCAATTCCGGCACTGCTCTGAGCTTTCATGTTTTCATGCATGGGTGCCTGATGACACATGGTAATTGTGATGCCACATGGCATCCTAAGAGAGTGGACACTTCATGTGCCATGTGCACTTGAAGCATACTCAACGAGCCACGGGAGTTGCGGATGTCATAAGCGGAATAAGGAATAAAAGAAAATTATGGAAAATTGATGGCCGACATGAGGCTTGGAGGGAAATGGGGAGGGAATTGCCTTTCGACCCATACTACCAATAATGATTCAAAACGGGAGAGAAAATGTTAAATGAGAAGAAAAAGAAAAGTGGAAATGAGGACGAAAAGAGAAATAGAAAAGGAAGGCAACAAAGAAAGAAAAGAGTTCTTAGAAAAGGAAAAGGAGAAACGAAACAAAAACATTATAAAAGAAGAGAAAGGAGAACAAATGGGACGTGGAGAAAGAAGAAGAAAAAAAACAAAGTCATTCAATTCTTTACTCTGTTCCGACGACCGGAGTTCTAGAGTTCGAGAATTAAAGTTGGTTCACTGACTAGAGCTAATGGTAGGTACCAAGAACTGGCGATCTTGCTTCATGCTCTAAGAGGTGGTGTGGGCTTCCATCCGGCTCCTTTTATTTAAGGGTCGTGAATGGTCGCGCGGGTTAGAACCGGAATACAAGACTAAGTTTTCGCCATGAGATCGCTTGACAAATCGATCGAGTTGTGAAGGCCTGTGATCCGCCGGCTTTGGTGCGGACTGTTGGAAATGCATGTCGACTTTGCTGTGTCGCCAGACTGCATGACAAGTTTCAGATTGGCCTGATTCCGGGGTCGACGTCCGAACTAGTAAAATTGATAAAATTGGTAAAAAAATTATCTCTCGTGTGTCATACCGCCAGAGCTATGGGTGATCAATTGACCGGGCTTCGACTTTATGGATTTTATGTTGAATCATTTAGTGATAGTTCGCCGAAGCTCAGGGCTACCCTTAGCCGCAAAATGTAGACTAAAATTTCTCCGACTAAGTCTAGATTTTTTATTACGGCCTGGGAATGGTTATTTTATGTGAAGTGTTTTTTGTGTGTTGTGGTTGACACTCTAATAACATGTCAATATGTGTCGATATGTTAATATATGCGTAGTTTAAACGTATTAACATAATGGATGTGAATTATATACGCTATTACGGTACTCGCATGAAGTAATGAACAGTAGAATGTTCTATGAGTAATCATGCACACATGAGAACTTGGTGCAGATTAGCATTGCATATACAAAGGGACATTGTATTATGTCAGTGTGCATGGGTGTGTGCATGGTGTGGTCGCCATCATCATTGTCGATGAATGGGTAAAGGACTGCACTTCGACGACGTCCAATAGATGTCTCACAGTTACAAAAAATAAAATAAAATAAATAAATATAAATAAAGTGTGTTAGGCGAGTGCTATGACCGCGAACCCCCTCGTGTGAAAAGCCTAGAACATGGGTGTAAGAGACCCGCTGTGTGAGCCGAAAAGTTCTGTTGCCAAAAGAAGACACATCTAGCCATGATCATCACATAGACTTCTGTCAGGTGGATAGAGCCTGGATTGACTGATTGGTCGCCTATCGCACTTGCTCGATACATGGCCAATAGTAATACCAAGATCTGCCACACTCGCATATGACGTGTGAGGAGTCAAAGAGTGACTCAGATATGGGCATGATGACATTTCATGCATGACATATGACATTCATGTAGACATTGAGCGGACGGTATTTGTTATGCAACCATCAGATGTGCACTTAGATGTGAAGTAGCCCCTCAGGAGTCATTTCACCGGGCTTCGCCACTCCCTGTCATGGGACCCCTTTCGGGTAATGTGCCTGATGCATGTCTCGACCAAGATACGGGACTCGCATGGACAGAGTTCTGATTATGGCTTCGCTTGCTTTTGTTTTGCCATGTATTATATTCAATTAGAACATGTATACCTGTTGTATAAAAGGACCAGTAAATGGACCGTTGATTAAATAGCTTATCATATATATTTGTATATTCGGGAATTAAATATGTAGGAATGGGTCCTAACATATGAGACAAATGTAGTGTGGATATCTAGACACCCGAGCATCCACAAAGCTCGCAGTGCTGACGTGGTTGTCAACTGACCCCGGATAGGGGTGTCAAGAATTACTTTTAACTTATTTTCTTCAATAATGAATCAAAATCACAATTATATGAATATAAGATATAATCGATAAATTGGTAAGATTTAAAGTTTTAAAATATATATATATATATATATATATATATATATATATATATATATATATATATATATATATATATATTGATGGGATCCAAACCACATGCGTGGGCTCAGACACAAATAAAAGCTAGGTTTGAGAGGGATAAAGAAGCAGCCCAATAAAAGCCATAAGAGCTCTACCACCATTACATATGCCCAAACACGAAGGCCTGTGGGGACCCTGCTCACCCTGCCTACAGTTAGTGACGAAACATCCAAAGTTGTAACTCGCATAAAGGTGCATCCATCTCCCACTAAATCCACCAATTAGGGGAAGTAGGATATTTCCTAATAATTGTTCATTTATTAATTGGTTAACGACAAGAAAAAATCTCACCCAACGGGAGAAATATGGTATCATCATCCAACTAGGAAAGTTACTTCAATTTATCTCATTAATCGGGTTAGCGATATGAAAGAAAATCTCTCACCCAATCATCATCAAACTGAAAAATTATCATGATCATCATTTATAATACCAGGCCATCCATCGGTGAAAGTACGCTTCGACTTGATTCCACTAGCGGTTGTCTTATAACTACCCGCTGGAAAGAGCGGCTTAGGCATCGGAAGAGGCAGCGAGCCCTGCCGATCCTTTTTGTTTCTTGTTTTGCGGAGGGCGGACATCAGTCGGCGGACGGTCCGGCCAATTCCGGCACCTCGGCCCGAGTTAAGTTTGAAAAGCATCATCGAGTTTGGCGGCGGAATGCAGCCCAGGAGCGACGGTTCCTTTACAAATCAGGTGATCTGGTGGCGTGGTATCGGCTTTCGGAACCTGGCAGAGCCACACCAATCCTCGAGGATGCAAGACCGACCCGACGGCGTGGAGCCCGGTTGACCTCCACGGAGGCACGCTGAAGCTATCTGGTCGGCACGGACGAGGAGTGGAAGCGTTTAATCACGACCCAGCGCTTATTATTGCGAGAGTTGGGCGCTCACGGGCAAATACAAACGCCCCCGAGAGACAGCGAGGCCCGAAAGGCCAAAACCACACATTACTCGAGAAAAACAACACCTGACCTCACCGAGAAGTAAATAGAGAAGGCTAATCACGTTAGGGAGCATGACCCTTACGACCACGGGAGAGGATCGCAGGGGAGAGAGGCGAGGGGTAGGAACATGCCGCGTGACCATCTTTTGCCAGTGGGAAACGAGGAGGCGGTCGTGGGAGCGGAGTTGGGACATCAACGAGGCTGGCCTGAGAGAAGCGAGTAAAGAGTGAGGCTCCAGTCTCTGGGCACCCCCAGATGCAATCACATTCCGCAATGAGGTCTTCCATGGCTTCCCTCTTCGAAAGTTGAGTCTGCATGAATCAAGCATTGACCAGACAGACCCCGTTGATCCTCAATACATATAGACAGGATGGAGCTACGGATACTAGGACCATACGGTGGAGCGCACATATCACACTAAAGGGCCCGACTTTGCTTTAGTTTAGCAGGACTCCGTAGTCTTCCATCTGTCATTCAGTGACTTTTCCATGCGTTCGTCTCCCACTTTATGCTTCGAGCGGGTAGGAAGTAAAGTTATCTGTGACCATAAAGTAGAGCTCGCAGGAGAGCTTGAGATGTATGTCGGAGATTCAACGTGGAATCGTTAAAGGTAGATATCCACTGACGAGAAAAAATTAGCCATTACGGCTCATTGCGGGCGAGGGTGCGATCAGAAAGACCTTATGTTCTTTATCTGAAAAAGAACCCTCGAGCGAGCATGGCGAAGTCACACTGAAAGCAGAGAAATATATGATGGCGAAGAAGCCCTCTAATCCGAACAAAGAGCTCTTCCACTTAAAGAAGGCGGGTGGCAGAATGGGAGCAAGCGAGGGCGGACGGGAGGCGGTCCTAGGAAGGCGAGGAACGTCGAGGAGGCTGCTGGGACCATCAGCTGACCTAGGCTGCAGCCCGGTATACACCTTGGTAGTTCTTTGGCCCCGGCCTCGGTGTCTGGATCCCTGACGGAAGTGCGACATGAAGATTCACAGGATGGGTATCTAGATGAAGTCGGACCAGTAATGAGAGACAATACCAAATCTTTGTGAGACACTGAGGTCGCTGAATGCCGACTTGGGCATTTACATATCATTTAGAAAAGTGAATACTTGATCCAACATGGTGCATCTGTCTCTACGTGGCTCGGGAAGGCCCGAAGCCAGTTATATATTCAGGGGCTATTAGCTTCAGATTGTAGAGCATAACTTCTCGAAGACGAAGAGCCATGGAGCCATGTAGCTCAGGGTGATAGCTCAAATTAAGAGCATGGCCCGCTCGGGGGAAGGCCCAGAAAGCCCGCGGAGCCATGGCTTCGAGGAAGCCCGGTAGCTCAGTTGCAGGTATAGCTGCTTTCAAAGGTCGCGCCGGCGGGGCCCGATGTTCGATTTTTAGAGGCATAAGCGCTTAAAAGGGTCTTAGAGCCTCGAGCCCGGTGGCTCGATTTTTAGAGCATAAGCTGCTTACAAGGTCTTGACCTTGGAGCGATGGCTCCAGTTTTTTAGGCCTGCTTTTCGGGTCTTAGAGCCCGGGGAGCCCGGTAGCTCGGTTTTTAGAGCATAAGCGCTTTCGGGTCTTAAAGCCGGAGCCAGTAGCCTGAGTTTTAAGGCGCTAGCGCTTTCGGAAGGCGAAACCCGCGGGCCATGTATCTCGGGAGCCTAGTAGCTCAGTTGCGGGAGCGTATTGCTCGGGGCCGCCGCGCGCTGAAGCGATAGCTCGGTCTTGGGAGCGCGGCTTTCGGGGAAGGCCTTAGCGCCCCGGGGGCGATGGCTGGTTTTGACATGCTTTTCGAAGATGGCGAAAGAGCCCACGGGCCATGTAGCTTAGGAGCCCTAGTAGCTCAAATTGCGAGCAGCGCATAATGCTTCGAGGCCTCGGCGCTGGTCAGTGGCTGTTTGGGAGCTTAATAACAGGAAGGCGCCGCGAGGGCCTGGCTCGACTTATAGAGCCTAATGGCTCGAGAGGCCTTAGGCGCGCCCCCGGGGCCCGGTGGCTCGGTTTCGAGTTTAACGGCAGGGAGGCCTTAGCGCCGGGAGCCCGGTGGCTCGGGTTTTGAACACGGCTGGGAGGCGTGCTGGGTCGGTGGCTCAGGCTTGCGAGGCTTAGTAGCTCGAGGGGAAGGCGCCCAGCACGGGGAAATCCCGATGGCTCGGTTTTCAAAGCAAGCTCGAAGGCCTTAAGCGCCGGAAGCCGCCATAGCTCGTTTTGAGTGCGTGAAGCGGCGCCACGAAGCCATGCTGCTTCAAAGGCCGGCATTCGGTCTGGCGGCGCTACGGCGGCGTGCGGGCCGCGCGGCCGAGGCTGGTGTTCAGTTACGAAATGGCGCGCCGAGAAGTCAGTAGCCACGGAAGGACCATGTAGCTCGAGGCCAGCGGCTCGGATTATAGGCGTAGCCCCTTTCGAAAGGCGAATAGCCACCAGGCCGCCACAACCGGCCGATATCTCGGATTACAGGCGTAGTTTGCTTCGAGGGAAGGCCCAGTAGCCATGGAGCCATGTAGCTCAAGAGCGTGGCTGATTCTGAAGCAATTGCTCGAAGAGGCCCGAGTAACCCCCACGGGCCATGTGGCTCGAAGCTAAGTAATGGAGTTTTTGGAGCTTAATGGCTGTGAATGAGTCCTAGAGGCCAAGTAGCCTGAAGCCGTGTAGCTCGGGGCCCGGCGTGGATTCATGTATGTGCTCAAGAAGGCCCAGTAGCCCACAGGCCCGTGGCTGGGGTAAGATGGCTTAGATTCTGGTGGTGCTTAAAGAGAGGCCCAGTAGTACAGGCATTGGCTCGGGAGCTGTGTTAGATTACAAAGCGCCTTCTCAAAGAGGCCCAGTAGCCCCACGGAGCCCAAGTGGCTGGGTTGCTCAAAAACGTTGCCAGGCCACGAAGCAGCCCGGGAGCCCGACAACAGGTCAAAGGCATGGCATTTCGGGAGGCGAATGCTTTAAGAGCGAGTAGCTCGATTCGGAAAGGCATGACAGCTGAGGCGGCAGCTGGTTTTCAGGCTTCATTAGCTCCGAGAACTATGCTTGAGAGCTAAAGCGGCAGGTTTTGGGAAACTACCGCACGCTGCGAAAAAGGCCTGGCGACCGGGAGCGAATAGCTGGTACAAAACGCCAGCGACCGGGAGGTAGAATAGCCGAGGAGCGAAGTAATTGATTCGAAGGGCGCGGCGGCCCGGGAGACAAGCCACTCGGTTCAAAGCTTACGCTGCTCAAAAAGGATAATAGCCCGAAGCGAATAGCCGAAAGCGCGATAGCCCCGAGCGAATAACTCGGTTCAAGGAGAATAATTAAAGCAGAATGAGCCAGCCGGAAGCGAAAAGGCGAGGCGTGATAACAGTTTGAAAGTTCGTAACAACTCAATAGGCGCAACTGGGCGAATAGCTCAGGCGTCGATCGGAAGCGAAGAGCCAGGGCAAATAGCTCGATTCAGAGCGCCAGCGACAGGTAAGGCATTAAAAATCACTGGCAGGTTACGACCAACAGTGAAACCGTATTATCAAGAATTAATATTAAGAAAGTAACCAACTTTATCTAATTAAATCTCCGCAATTAGGAAGTAGGATATTTCCTAATAATTTATTCAATAATTATCCCTTATTAATTGGTTAACGATAAGAAAAGAAAATCTCTCACGATGGGAGAAATATGGTATCATCATTCAATTAGGAAAATTCATCAGTTCTCTCTTATTAATTGGTTAATGATAAGGAAAGAAAATCTATACCGATGGAAATATAATGTATGCATTCAGGAAATTCATGAAGTGTGATTATAAATATCAGGTATTTGGTGAAAATTTTCAAGCATATTCTCTGCAGTTCATTGATTCTCTTCCCATAGGAAGAGTGACGTATCGGAGAGAGGCAGGCGAGGCCTGCTTAGATCCTTTTTGTTTCTTGTTTTTGCAAAGGCTGACATCAGAGTGGCTGGAATGGCCCAGCCAATTCAATGAGTTGTAGCCAGGTTCAATTGAAAAAATCATATATATATATATATATATATATAATGAAAAAACTAATTGGTTTTTTGAGAACTAAACTCCTTGAATTACAATTAATGAAATCATCATGCAGGACTCGATCCCAAACCCCTCCTATACCTCGTTTTGAAATATTAGGCATTACCATGACATAATTTAGACATGTTAAATTCTATTCTAATTCATTGGATTAATAAAGAATAATAAGAAAATAAACTCTTATTTTTATTATTAACAGTTCTCATTATGAAAATAGTAATTTGTCAAAGGTAAAAAGAGCAATTTTTTAGTTGTGTGGCTAAATGTTGGGGAATTCAAAATTTGATTCCTAATTTCACTATAAATGTGACTTTCATTTATTAACGAAATTTTTTGGAGATTTTTATCAGCAAATGACTCCCTGCACAGGAACAAACACAAAATAAAGTTTCAAAAAAATCTCATGACATAAGTTCGGACAAAAAAGTTTTACCCATTGACTTGGAGAATA
>JAEQBH010004984.1:0-95374 GCA_016808115.1 Tetrastigma voinierianum | reverse complement strand
AGTATGTCTTCACCACAGTGAAGGGTCCTTCGCCGCGATGAAGCGACTCGTATTCGAGGCCTCTATAAATACCCGCGATGGCCATTTTTTTTCCCTCTACCAGTTTTTTGGTGCGCCCCTTCGTCTCATGTTTCTTCTTATGTGGTAGATCCGCTCTACCTCCCGAGAGTCAGAAACGGCGCGGACGGGGCTTCAAGGGGGATGGTGTCGCCCAGGATGTGGAGCCCGAGCTGCGGTCACTCGGGTCGGGACTCGGCCTCTGGCACCATAATAGTCACCGCCATTACAATAGTCACCAAAGGACCCTCCCTTCAAGGAAAGGGATTAGCCAAGCATCACTGAGTTGTCATCCTCAAGGTGTGTTTGGAAACGAGAAAATGAGAGAAAGAAGAGAGAGAGAGCAACCGTAACCTAAAACAAAGTCATACCGAAGCTTGACCGAAAAATGAAGCTTAGTATTACAGTTATAAGGTGGCTTATATAAATAACCCAAATGTGTGAAATACCAAAAATGCCTAAAAATATAATATTACAATAAGGACAAATGGTAATTAATCAAAACGGGTCGCTTGGGATCAAAAATACCAAAACATGCGTCGAGCAATTTCTCTATGTAGTACTTCAGCTATGTTACGAATTTCGCTAGTCTAATAAATTTTTGTGAGATAAATGAAATTGAGTAATTTTCACTAGCAACAAGAAATTTCATTAGCTAGCGAATTTCGCTTAGCCTAGCTTAAATTTCCACATAGTGAAAATTTTCTAGATTGTAGGGCTCGCTATGATTGCGAAATTTTCGCAATCTTAGCCAAATTTTCGCAATCTTAGCCAAATTTTCGCAATCATAGCCAAAATTCCTGCTGCACTGCCATCTTCATTTTTCGTCATTTCCACTTTGATAGCTTCTCATTTTTGGGTTGGTGAATCACCGAGAATTCCTCACATTCAAGACTCACATTTAATTGCTGTGTGCTTTGCGACCGGTTCCCAAGACCCGCAAAACAATCTCAAACCAAATTAGTAGTACTAAGTGGACATGCACATGAAAATTGGCTCAATTCATATGATTAGTGCACAAAAAGCACTCAAACTCATCTGAATAGGTTTCAAAATAGCACTGGCACTAATCACAATTTCCAACCGACATCGCTGTTAGTCCCTTAGCAATGCTAAAAATAATGGATGCATGCCGTGCTTTTACAAAAGTGTATGGTTCAAAGTGTATATATAGGTGTTTTACCTTTAGCATGAACAATTTACACTCTGTATGAAAACCGTCATGAAAGAACAAAAACCATATAAGAACAAGTTTTAGGACAACATTGGTTCCAAGGAAGTCACCCTGAATTTCCACCAAAATCTAATTGTTCCTAAGGTAACCGGGATTGAGCCAACAAACGCAGCTCTTCAACCTAGCTACACGCCATGGCCTTAAACCCGGTCGACCAACCTAAATGGCTAAATTTACGCTCTTATTTCTTCCTTTGATTGCAATGTAGGGTGCAGCTGTTAAAATCGACTTCACCGAAGTCCTGTGACTGGGTCCACGATGACTCCCAAATCATTCAAGGCGTTTGTGGCATCGTCAAAAGGATCACTTGACCACAAGCTCCTCGCAAGCTTCACCCCTGACTCGAACGGCTTCGAGAATTAAGCACCTACAACACGCTAAACCACTCCATCCACCCGTGTAGCAGATTACACTAAGTCGATGACTTTAACTAATTAGTTTAGGCATCTAAGCCAAAGGCTTTCACTATATAAATTTCTGACCGTTGTTCGGTTTCAAGGCAAAGCACGCTTTTTATTTCTTTTTCTTCTTTTCTTTCTTTTGCTTTTCTTTTCATTTGGAAGACTACATTGGTCTTCATACATGGGTAACACAAAACCTATTATGGGTCACAACAAATTTAAGGCCTACTTTGCAAAGTGGAGTTATGTGATAAAGCTTCTCAACCTATCAGTACAATCCGTGTAGTGTGTGAATTAGCTAAAGTGGGGAATGTTCAAGGTTGAATGTTTGAACTTCCATCGACCAAAACTAAATCATGCATGGAATTGTTCTATCATTAATGTAACATGTATTTCAATTTTTTCAACTAAAGGCAAGTAGAAATACCAAAATATATACGTAGAATGATTTGCAAAAGTGTAGAAAATGTAGCCGCATGGTATGTTTTATGGGTCAAGATATTTCACAAATTATCACTTTTCAAAAGATAGACTGCGACCGCAATGCGTGAGGAAATGAGATTTCCTTTCTCCTCGCACCGCAACTCCCGCAACATTTAAAACAAAAAATTGTGATAAGATAAGTTTGTAAATGCGAAAATATTTGAAAAGAAAATGTGTAAAAGTGTTGGTACCACTAAACCCAAATTAAGACTTAAAATAATATAAAGTAAAATTTCAACAAAAATCTGGGAGTGGTATCCAGTTCCGCAGAACCACTCCCGGCCAGGTAGCCATTGATCTCAAGGGAGTGGTCTGGGGATGGCAGCTCCTCCACGCATGCAAAGTGGTGTGTGCCGCAGTGGTTTCATGCTCAACTCCATTATTTTGGGCAATCCGGCCCTGGCAAGTATCGATCACATGTATGAATGGTGGATTCTTACATTAACTCCGCTTCATTGTTCCTCAATCAATTCTTCCCGCCGTTTGTTAATATCATGCCTTCCTACCAGTACCACTCGTGCAAACTTCATCGATGGTTCCCTCATTCACCGGTTGCCATTGCTCAAGTGGAAAATGTCAGCCCCAAAGGTCATGTCACAAATGTGAGCCGCATGACCCATTCCTAAGAATTGATAATGGCATTTGATGTACTTTAAATGGCCTTTCCTAATATAATGGTGGCACTTGATTAGTGCCCTCGCTCCTGGCTCGTGTCGAACCATGAAATCCACCTGATAAGAACTTATCTACTTTACCAACACATCCTCCACTATCCTTTTGGTATTTTCACCGAACTGACGGCCAAAGATGTGTGGTGATGTTAGTTGGTTTCACTTTCTCCCAAACCTAGCCGCCTACACAATCGAGTATGGCATTAGGGTTGACACCGCACCCAAGTCTAATAAAGGCTTTGTCAACGCAGTTCCTCCAATGTTAATCGAGATAGTCAGTCCCCGGATCCTCAGATTTCACCATCGGTTTTGCATCGATGATGGAGCTTAACTTGTTTAGTTAAGAATGCCTTTTGTTAATGCCCAACCCCTTTTGATTGTATAGGAGATCTTCAAAACTTTTCATGTATTGTGGACTTGTCTGATGATGTCCAAAAGGGGTATGTCGACCTTCAATTCGCCCTTGGGACTTCTAGATGCTCCGCTCGTTGGGATGCCTCTTCATTTCTTAAGGCTTCGGGGGAAATGGAGGTGGCGTGCAAAGGCTTCATTGAGTCCCCTCCTTCAACCAATGAGCATAGCAAGGTTCCACCTCTTCCCTTTTCTCCGGCTTCCTCAACAGCTCGGGGCATCGGGTCGATCAACCTCTTTCCACTTCTTATAATGACATCTTTGACTCATCCATTTCCTTTGGGGGAGGCCCACCTAACAAATTTCTACCATGGACTCTCGATTTGGCAAAGGGCCGAGAAGGGAACCGCTCTACCGATGATTTTCCATTCTGTTATGGATGTCGCAGGCCGGGCCAACTTCGTTAAGGCTACTTTCCAAATTCCCATCTATTCTCTCGTTCAAGGAGCTTTCTTACATTTTCAATTTTTTCGCTCAACCGAGCATTACGTCTGTCTCTCCACAAAATTTCCCACCACCTCGCTAGATTCAAAATGGCTTGCCTAACAGAGGAGGTGGGTGCTTGCCGATGCCGTGCTCTCGGGGTACATATACAGTGGAGGCCGAGGTTTCCGTGAGTTAGTAAGACTCCTCCACCAAGGTTGTAAGTGTTGCCATATGGAGCATTTGTCATGGCTTGTTTCGCCCACCACATTTGCATCCTCGTAATGGGGGTTTGGACATGGTTCTCCCGGGTGGTCGTTGACCGGCAATGAAACAGCTTTGACCTCGTGCATGGCTCTCGCCACGCTTCGCACCTCATCAATTCTTTCTTTCTAATTCTCCAATCTTCTAGCCAAGGTAGATACCTTAGCTTTCAGCTCCATATCTTCTGGATGTAGCATACATGCCTCCTCTTGGTTCACCGTGGTTGAGTCTCTGTCTCGATTCTCTTGGGTTTGGTCATCCCACTCTTGGAGGTCTCACACATAATCGAGGTCCATTGCCTCATCAGGATTTTACTCAAGAAATCTCTTCCACACATAGTTTCCAATAATTGTTTCATGGAAGGATATTCCATCATAAAATGGTTCACTAAAGATCCATGTATCAAACCCATGGTGTGGGCATGCACCGATAGTCTCCATAAATCTCTCCCAAGACTGTTAGAACCTCTCACCATCATGAGTCGCAAATGTAAATTCCGTATTTCTTCAAGTTGTTTGTCTATGAGCACCAAGAATTTTTTTAGAAATTCCCGTCGCAATCCTCCTCTAATTCCTTATGGTTCTCGCCTTAATGCATTTAGCAAAAAATTTTTCCTTGTCCTCAGTGGTCGGAAAGGCTTTCAACCTGGTGGAGCCCATGTCCACCGCACTTCTTTCAAAGTGGCATACTTCCTCAAACTCCCGTATGTGATCAGAAGTGGTTTTTATCTCCGTGCGGAATGTCGGGAGTAGAGGCACCAAGTAAGGCTTCACCGCCACCTCCTCACAGGGAATTATGCATGAGGGTGCACTCACCCCGGGTGGGTGTATGTGAACCCTCGCGGATCAAGATGCATCGGGCCCCTAGAACCCGCCGGGCTTCGCCGCTCCTCTCGGAGGATCCATTCAGCACCGCGGAGGATCAATTCGAAGCCCCCGCTCCCGTGCGCCAGCTTCAGCTCTCTCAGCTTCCACCCGCGTTGTTCCTATCCCACTTCATAAACTACTCCTGCACACTTCACAATCAATGTGAAAAATGTACCAAAATGTAATCCAACAAAAGGGCTAAGGTTAGCTAAATTAAACCAAGGAAAAAACCGAATGTAATCGAAAAATTTCAGAACTTCGCAGTTGAACTCCGCAAGTGGAAAATGATAAAATCAAAAGGGAACGAGATTTACCAAGACTCGTGATATGAATCACAAGTTCAACAGCCTTTTATCTAACTCTGCACCATCCCATAACTACGCTTTATCTGACTGCGTCACAAGAGGCTATAGAATCAACAAAATTTGTATCCTAAAATCCCACGCGTAGTAGGCTACCAGCATGGGGTTCAGGGCCTCCAACACTGTGGACGGGTTTTCTCTTGAAATGAGGTAGGCTTACTTGAGTTGAAATGTATTTCTCTCTTTGGATTTTAAGGTTTTGTTCAAAAACAATGAGTCGCGATGGTTGTAAATCGCAACAAATCAAAGGAAAATTTAGAAAGAAGACTCGTTGAAGCCCTGGGTCACTGGATTGATTTTTAAGGTGTATCTATGCCTCGGGTTTAGGCCCTCGCTCAGATAATGACCTATAGTCATTCCCCAAACCGGACCTTGATTTGGCACTAAACCTAAAACCCTAAATTACTCCCCTCATGAGATATGGCATCTTATCAGCATTCAAGTCCTCTTACAGTATATGGCCTCAAAGAGGCAACCCACGCAACCATTAGAGACAACTGGCGCATGGCTGGATCTAAGATTACATCCATCGTAACCACAAAGCTTGCCAAATACACATTGGCGAGGCCTAGATCTAGGAGGTTTCAACTTGCAGGAGATACAGAGCTTAAATGCTCATAAATGCAGTGATAAATGAGAGGGCATGAAAACTTACCTCCAAACCTCCACCAGTGACCCTCCCCTTCAAGGAAAGGGGGCTTAGCCAAGCATCCCTTGAGTTGTCATCCTCAAGGGGTGTGTTTGGCAGCCGAGAAAATGAGAGAAAGAAGAGAGAGAAGAGAGCAAACTCGCAACCTAAATAAAGTCAGCAATAAAGCTTGACTCGAAAAATGAAGTTAGGTTACAAAGTTATAAGGTGGCTTAGTAGCCAACCCAAATGTGTGAAATACCAAAATGCCTAAAATATAATATTACAATAAGAACAAAATGGTAATTAATCAAAACGTGGGTCGTCAGGGGATCAAAAATACCAAAACACAGTCGAAAGCAATTTCTTTATGCGAAGAAATTTCAGTTATAGCGAAATTTCGCTAGCCTGAATAAATTTTTGTGAGATAGCGAAACTGAGAATTTTCACTAAGAATAGTAAATTTCGCTTAGCTAGCTAAATTTCTTCAGTTAGCGAAATTTTTCGCTTTGCGATTGGGCGAATTCTGCAATCTTAGCCAAATTCTCGCAATCATAGCCAAAATTCCCGCGCACCGCTATCTTCATTTTTCGTCATTCCACTTGATATTTCTCATTTTGGGTTGATGAAATCACCGAGAATTCTCACATTCAGCACTAATACGACGCCAGGCTTGCTGACTGAAGTTCCCAAGACCTGCAAAACAACCCAAAACAATCTCGAAACCAAATTAGTAGTACTAAGTGGGCATGCACATGAAAATTGGCTCAATTCATATGATTAGTGCGCAAAAAGCACTCGAAACCTATCTTGAATAGGGCTCAAAATAGCACTTTTTGGGCACTAATCAACTGCAAGTGCACAGGTCATACAAATAGTAAAATTTGAATGTAAGTCCAGGTATCATTCCCACAGAGATTGACAAAAATTTGAAATCAACTACCCAACTACTGGAGTTCTATGCTATTTGTACTAAAATTGATAGTGAAAGTTTTATCTAGAAAACTAAAGATCCTAAACTATTAACTAAAAATATAAACTGAAATAACATGAAAACAACCAAGAAAATAAAGAACAAAATACTTGACCGAATTTGTTCCCTGTTAGAAACGAAAACTATAAAAGAATTACAATGAAACAGTCAATTCCTACACGAAAATACATTGCTTTGTTTTATTGATGGATCTGGATTTGTCCAAGATCGCCAAATGTTGCGCAGATTTCTCCATATTCACCGGTTACCCTTGCTTCTCTCGGGCCAAGATCGAACCAAGCACCGTATGTCTGCTCTTCAAGTAAGATTTGGGTATTTTTCTTTCTCAATACTTTACACTCCATTTCTTGATGATCGTATGATATCTTTTTCTTTCCTTCTCAGGATATTTGCAAAAGTTCTACCACTTTCAATTGGTGGCTCATCCTTCGATCTATCGGGTTCTTCCCTTCCCTTGATTGTATCTCAGCTAACATGGTTTGAGCTTCCCTTAGATTAAGGTGAAATCTATGATTATTTATAGCTTGTTAAATACCTCCAATTTCAATTATGGTTAATGAGGACGAATAAATGAACTTTCGCAGCTCAAAGAATTCATCAATGGTAGTCTAACATACCCATAAGTGAATGCTCTAACCTCAGAATTTCCATCTCTGGTTTGCACAGAGGGCACCTGGAAATCGAGCAAGATACACTCCTTAAACTAGTATTCTAAGTGTTACCATTGGGAACTTATAGATTAAAAACAACACCAAGTAACTAAATCACAACCCAAATAATTCTCTCCAGATTTTTGCAGAAAAGACTGTAACTAACGGTAAATCGAATCCAGTCGAGTCATGTTTCATTCATCGCATTGATACCAATGCTGGAGCATCAATGGGCACATCCACTGTAATCGCAATTAAACTAATAAGAAATGAATTCCATAAATTTGTCTAGATTTCATAATTTTCAAATAGCACTTTAAGAAGAAATAATAGAAATAAAATTCCACATTAATCAAGCTTCGCACAGTCACTGATGATCCGTAAAATAAATAAAATAAAGAAAAAGAAAAGAAAATCTACTCTTAAACTATAAATGAACCCTTCTTCTCTCCCCGTTCCTGTCGAGTGAAAGTTAGAGGTTACTTTACTATTCTAATCGTCTATTTATATCCGTCAAAAAAGAAAATAATGAATGCACAAAGATCCGTAGAATTTCCAAAGAAGAAAGCCTGTGACATTACCTCAGTAGCGAATTTCTAGTTGATGTTGCAAACTGGATTCCCTTTATTAACTCGGGGCCTAGCTTGCAACTGTGTTTATCTCAAGACAACGGTGTTTCTCATAGCCTTCGCTGATTGAAGGGTCACGACTCTCGCTCCGCTTATTCAAGAATTGATGTCATGTACCTTACCCCATGTCGCAACCCGTTATCGCTCTCCTTCCTCGCTACATTTCCGAGTCACGACTTCAATTTTAGGTTGCAACCTCCTTAGCCGCCACTACTTTAGTTCCAGTCGTGACTTCCTTTCCTTTAGCCAGACCGCACGCCGCGACCTAAGTTTTAGGTTACGATCATATTTCGTTCTACCGCTCTCACCTCAGTCGTGACTTTCTTTTTCGAAGGCGTAATTCTCCTTGGGTCTCTCATTTTGATATGTTAAGAATTTAGGGTTACTTACCTTCAATAATTGGTCGCGACCTCCTTTTGATAGCCCCTTGCCTTTAAACTGGTCGTGACCTCAATTTGACATCGCGACCTCACTTTACTTTTTTCTTCGCTGCGTGTCGGCTCCCGCTTGCTTTAAATATAATCACACTGGATGTCGATGCTCATCGTGGTGTATTCAGGTCGCGACCTCATTGATTAGTCGCGACCTCCCTTGGGGTCCTTGAATAACAAAATGGTTGCAACTTCACTTTCCCTAATTGGGACTTCGCTCGTCTGCCTTCGTGCTCTCGTTGAGACCTCTCGACAGTTGCGAATCCCACCCCGATTTTCCAAATCTCAGAGTCGCAACCCCAGTCTCCTCGGCTTGCGGGTCTAATCCGCCCATGTCAGAACCTCGAGATGATGTCGCAACCTCAAATTGAGTCCTTTATCTAAGAACTGGTTGCAACTTCAAATTTTCAGATAGACTCATATTCAGGGTTTCATCAATCCGATCAACGTCGCAACCTCGACACACAAGGACGCCGGGCCTCGTGGAATAATTCTTTCTGCCCCAACCATTTTCTCGGTCGCAACCTCATTAATCGGTCTCTGTGATGTTGTGACCTGGAAATAATCGAATAAATTCGAGCTCCTTTGTCGCTGACACTTTCATTTTCTAGTTGCGACCGCTTATCCGTTCAAAGCAATTCTTCCAGTTTTTGATAGGATTTTCGCTTATGCTTTATTTTTCAGCCAAATTATATTTGAGTAAATTACCCTGGTTTCTGCATATGAATCAACAATTATCTTGTAATAAACTCGAAAAAATGGATTAAAAATCAAATGAGTTTTTAGACTCATCACCTACATCATATCCAAGCTTGCCGAAGACGTCGAGACCTTCTCATCCACTTCTTAAAACATAATGTGGAAGTATTCAGCTAAGAGGACATGGAGAATTGAATCTGTTAAATATCACCCACAAGCTAAATGTCAACCCCTCCTTCTAACTCCTGGCTAAATCAGAAAAGAAGAAGCTCACTTAGAGAGGCGTAAGGCTTATCAACGAAGAGGTCAAGAACCTCCACGCCTAAGCTATCCGAAGTAGACATCGGATCGGCCGGGCTAACGAAGTTCCTAGCCAAAAGGCAAATGGAAAATGGTGACACTGCATTGATTTTACTGACGTCAACCAAGCCTCCCTGAAGGACAACTTTCCCCTACCTCGGATCGACCTCATAGTAGACGCCACCTCTGGCCACGAGCTCCTTAGCTTCATGGACGCTTTCTCAGGCTACAACTAGATCAGAATGGACCCCAGCGACAAGGAGAAGACCTCCTTCGTGGATCGAACAGGGACGACATATCGTGATGCCTTTAGGTTGAAACAATGTGAGCCACTTATCAGAGGCTAGTAAACAAGATGTTCTAGAAACAGATTAGCACATCCATGGAGGTGTATATATATGACATGCTAGTGAAGTCAGTCAAGGCAGGGCTCCACGTCAACCATCTAGCCGAGGCGTTCCAGGTTCTGAAAGACTACAAGATGAAGTTAAACCCAACCAAGTGTGCTTTCGGAGTCTCAGTGGCAAGTAGTCCTTGGTTTCATAGTCAATAAATGATGAATAGAGGCCAATCCAGACAAAATAAGAGCCGTGCTCGACATGCGACCACCCTCAAACACTAAAGAAGTTCAGCGCTTAACCGGGAGAATAGTTACGCTGAGTCGCTATGTCCGCATTGCGACAAGTGTCACCCCTTCTTTCACCCGAAAAGGCCTCTAATGGGAAGCTCCACCGTGAGGAGGCTGCTCACTGCTGAAAACCTACTTGAGCTCCCTATTCTCGGTAACCTTTCAGGAAGAACCCTCACGCCTACTTCCTTGGGTCGCTTCCTATTTCTAATTAGTGCCGCCTTTAGTCGAGAATCCGACAGAACACAAGAACTCGTGTATTACTACAACCGAGCTCTGAGAGGATGATTAGTACCCAAAAAGTGCTATTTTGAGTCCTATTTAAGATAGGTTTTGAGTGCTTTTTGCGTACTAATCATGTTAATTAAGCCAACTCCATACGCGCAGTCCACTTAGTACCACCGATTTTGTTTCAGTTTGTTTTTGGTAATTTTATGTAGTTTTACGTAGCCTCGCTATAATTTCAAGTTTGTCAGATTGGTGTCAATGTTGAGAATTAAGTATGGATTTCATCAAGCCGAAATGAAGAGATGTCAAGTGGAACTGCAGGAAATGGAGGCCAAGTAGACTTCAGTGAAGCACGGTATGCGTGGTCACAGACTCGCTATGCATTGCTTAAAATTTCAGCCATAGCGAAAAATTTCGCAATCTCATGGTGGTCTTATACGCTTTCTGTTAGCCAAAATTCGCTATCATAGCGAAAGTTACTGTGCTTAGAGAAAATTTGAATTTTCGCTATGATAGCGAAATTCATTGCATAGCGAAAATCCTCCCCCTGTGTTTTGGTTCCGAACGACCTCGTTTTGTATAATCTCTATCATTCCTATCAGAATCATATATATTTTAGGTGTTTTTGGTATTTCACATTTTGGTTGGCTATATAAGCCACCTTATAGCTTTGTAACCCTAACTTTGATTCAAGCTTTGAGCCCCCAAGCAGCCTTTTGTTTTAGGGTTACGCTTTTTCTTCTCTCTCTTTCTTCTCTCATTTTCTTTGGTCGCTAAACACACCCTCGAGGATGACAACTCAAATGATGCTTGGCTAAGCCTCAAAGCCTTGAAGAGGAGGGTTGCTAGCTTGGTTATTGGGGGTTTGGCAGTGTCCTCATGTTTTAAATGGAACAGGTACTGCATTTATGTTTCCAAACATTCCAAACTAGGGTTAAATGCTATTTAATGTCTTTCCTTTGATCAATACTTGTCATAAAGCTTTTGTGGTTCGCTGAGATCTTAATGGTAGATGCACTGACATTCTTTAGATGTCATTTACGAGCCACCTAAATGAGGTTAGAATGCTGGTTTTCAAACCCGCTGAACATTGAATGCTCGCATTTGTTTCACTCAAATAGGAGTGTTTTAAGGTTAGTTTTCAGAAAGATAAACAAAGATCCCCACGGCTTTTGCTATGACTATATGTCATTTTCCCTAATGCGAAAATACCCGAGACACCTTTTATAACCCCATTTTATCAAGCTTAGTGACCCAAGCCTTCAAGGTCTCTCTCACACATCTCATTTTAAGCTATTTCAGTTAACATAGTGACACCAACTCCTACACTTTTTAATGCAAATCCAAAAATCCAAATAAAAGTCTCACCATTTTGAATCATGATACGAATCATTTGTGGGATGAAAACCCATCCCCGTGTTCGACCCTAGACCACCATACCAGTGATTGACACGTGTACAGGAGGAACTTAGATATAACTTGTCGATTCCGATCACCCTACTCGTGGCACGACCGCGCCATTGGCCGGGGATTAAGGCTAAACTACAGATGAAGAGTTGATATTGCATTGTAATCCATTACAAGTGTTGCGGACCCTTTACCCTTTTGAATTTCGTTTGTAGGAATTGCAAGCTTTTACTTAGCAGCTACCGGTGACCGTTTTTTATTTTTACAGTTAGTTTTTATTTAGCTAACACCGACTCCTGTGCAAGCTTTGGTTTGTATATTTTCTTGTCTCATTTTGTGTTACGTGTGTTTAGCGCACCACCGGGATAGAGATGTCGTAGACGGCAAAGAGTCTCAGACAATTAACTCGATCAAAGTTGTGAAGTAAGTGTACACAGTGAAAATATGGATCCTTTACCTAAAGAACAGCAAAGTCAACAAGGTACTCTTTGAATCCAACAACAAAGATACGTGTCAACGAGGGACCACATACACCCCCCTAGGGTGAGTGCACCTTCCTGCATCATACCACTTGCTGATGACGTGGTGATAAGACCCTATTTGGTACCCCTGCTTCCCACATTTCATGGAATGGAGAATGAGAATCCTTATACTCATATTCGGGAATTCGAGGAGGTATGCACAACTTTTAAGGAAGTATACCTGACATGGATTTGCCTGTCGGAAGCATTCCCATTGACACTGAAAGATAAGGCTAATATTTGGCTCAATTCATTGAGGCCAAGAACAATTAAGAATTGGGCCGAACTTCAAGATGAGTTTTTGAAGAAATTCTTCAACACAACTAAGACCAAATACATGAAGAGATGTATCTACACCTACTTCTACTATGACAATGAGAAGTTTATCGTGTCGAGAGATCTACGGAGACCATCAATGGCGCCCACACCATGGTTTTGATACATGGATGCTAGTGAATCATTTTTATGATGGTATGTCTCCACCCATGAAACAATTGCTGGAAACCATGTGTGGAGGACTTTTGAGCAAACACCCATGAGCCATGGACTTTCGAACTATGGCTCTAAACCTCATGTACGGGATGAACCTAACTAAGGAAGCCAAGAGCGAGGCCTTCGACCCACTAGAGGGGGGGCACTTATGCACTTTCCGAAGACACTGAAAGCAAAATTGACCACTTTAACCCGAAGGTTGGAGGAGCTGGAAATGAGAAGTCAGCACGAAATGCAATCAGTAAATGAGTTTCCTGCATCTCAAATCTATATTGTTTTTAATTGCCACCAAGCCATCCCGGGGAGCATCACAAGAAAGCCCAAGGTCTGGGGTCAAAATAAGCCACCCACAAATGCCTGGATGCCATGGCAACACCTATAACCCCAATTGGAGAAATCATCCAAACCTATCATGGAAGCCAAAACCCCCTGCATATATCCCTTCAGGAGCACAGCAGCAGTTTGGCTCCACTTCAACACAACAAGAGCCCGTTTCCACCTTCTTCCTCCCCGCTGAAAGGTGCAATCCCGACTTAAGCAAAGTGGTAGGCACATTTGTGGAAGAACAAAAGGTGTTGAATGTTCAGACTAATCAAAAAATTGAGGCAATCGAGAGCTCACTCAACAGGAAACTAGACAGTATGCACTCTGAGATTTTGAGGTTTTCAAACCAAATGGCCGCAGGTTCGAAAAAGGGAAATTTCCCTTCCTGCATACAAGAATATCGAAGGGAGGGCATGAACAAACAGCTCAACCAATGATCCAAATGTAAGAATTGATGAAGCCAAGGCAAGGTGACTTCTGAAGCGGTAAAGAATCAAACCAAGAGGTCCCGCTCTCTTAGCCAAGATGGGGCCTCACAGAAATGATCCGGCCAGAGGAAGATCGGGCCAAGAAAAGGAAGAGGAAGACCAAAAGATACCCCTCCATTCCCATACAGTTTCTCCGAAAGAAAATTCCGCTAACTAAACTCGAAATGTTAGGAGGTTTGCTAGCGAAAAGTTAACATTCCTCCTTGACATGATCAAACAAGTCCCCCACCTATGCAAAAATTCTCAAGGACTTATGTACTACAGAAAAAGAGGCTTCAATGTAAACAAAAATCCTTTAACTGAGCAAGTGAGTGCTATCATCGGTTTAAGACTCCAATGAAATATAAAGACCCGGGATGTCCTACAATCTCAGTTAATATTGGAGGCATTAGTGTAGAGAAAGCACTATTAGATTTGGGAGCTAGTGTGAACCTGTTGCCATACTCCATGTACAAGCAGCTTGGTTTGGGAGAACTGAAACCCACTTCCATCACACTGTCACTAGCCGATAGGTCTATTAAATTACCAAAGGGGACCATTGAGGATGTTTTAATACAAGTGGATGATTCTTACCATCCAAAGGATTTCATTGCATTTCTGACACGTGAGCCGGCTATGAAAGTGGAGCCAATCATGTGCCCATCATAATGGGAAGACCATTCGCTACTCAATGCCAATAAATTGTCTAATGGGGCTATAACTCACGCTTGGGAATATGACCTTAGAACTCACATCTTCCATTCAGCAAAGGCATATGCACTCGAGGAGGATGACTCCGTGAAGAAGTCCGCATAATAGATACAATTTCAAGAACAAAGCAACGAGCCAAGAAGTGCAAGATGTGCTTAAGCCCACGCTATCCGAGTGCCTCGAGAGCAACAAGAACCCCAATGTACGAGCTTAAATAAGCAGGATACCGGGAGCATGAAAATAGAAATTTACCTCTGTTGGATCGCGACGAACCAAAGGAACCTCAACGCTAAAGCTCAAACCCGCATTCGGGCTTGAGTTAAAATATGCATTCCCGAAGAAACAAGCAATGTCCAGCTTGTGATATCATCATCGCCGACCACTCACGCCAGAGCACAACCCGTCGCACCTCCCAAGAGGAATGCAAGCTGGGGGTGGTACCTCTACTAAAAGGCATAAACCTAACAATCTTGTGAAGCCCCAAAACCCGGGTCCGTTTGACTCACCCACAACCTACTCGAAAATCTACAAAGCATCTTGTATCACGACGATACCTAAGTAAAAATGCCTCTGGGCCTATAAATCAATACTCATAAAACACAAGACAAATATATTCCAATTATCTCCCAATAATTCAGTAGTTGATTACACTTTTATATAAACATATATTAAAATCTACAATTTTAATACATGTTATCCAAAAACCATCAAAGCCGCAACCGACTTCTTCAAAATCACTCCCAATGAGTCAGCCTCTCAAGCGCCTTCCCGCATCTAAAGTAATATCCCCGACGTGGTGAGCTTATCACCCAAGAAGGGAATCACCCTCAATGGGTTACTCTCCACCTAAGTGCATATGCAATGCTCCAAAGTAAACACACACCTCGAAAATACGTGATCCTACTCAATGTCTACATGCCATCCCCATGTCACTTGTAGTCCTCACTCGACTCACTCACACTTGCCTAAGCCATGTATGAGAAAATAATCATTTTCAAAACAGTATGTCGTTCAGAATACATCACCAACGTGGTCGGTAAAAATATGGGACTACACTGAGGCGAATTGGTTGGTGAGCTTCTCCCAAATGCTGTGTCCTCTCATCCGAAATGATCTCGGTCAGCCCATCTCCCAACCCGATTCTCCGGAATATCATCCTGTGAAATTCCTTTCGCAACCATGTCCGTTTTTACAAAAACTATGTCATGCACTCACACCTACTTCTAAGTTACCCAGTGCATATGAAAATTCATTATGCCATTTTCAAAACCATTTATACAATATGTCGATATGCATATTTTCAATCAACTACAATTACACACATGTAATTCAACACATCAATCATCTCCAATGGCTTACAAACACAATTTAATTCCATATAATTGTGTCATCAGTTAACACATTAAAACTGGCGTCTTAACCTATCTATTTCACACATACCAAGCCATTCATCAAATTAATTCCAAAGACACATCATATGGACGATTTTGGTCCACCCACACAAACCCGGACTGATTTTTTGTCAGCCTCAAAATAGAGCATGTGGGTCGGGGCCCACTCTGGCAAACCCACTCCTCCTATATCTGCCTCTCAAGGAACCGAATTCCATACCCATTCGGGGTCTCCTACTCACCAAAACACACCTATTATATAAGTTATGATGAAATAGCCAACCGGCCCCTAAACCGATCCGATCGACTAAAAATATCCCAAAATTTCCACACTCGGCCTCCAAGAATTGAACCGATCAAACGGTCCCTCACTACCTCAACCAACTCTAAACATCACAAAACACTTAAATAAAGTAAACAAGTAGGATAAAACCCTACCTCATGGAGTTTGTCGAACTCCTCAAACCGAGTCCACGCTAAGCCTCGCCAAGTAGAAAGCAACTTTAGTTTTCTCTTTTGGTCCAAGAAATCCGACTATTTGACGCTATCAATTCTAGAGAGAAGGAAGACTCTCTCTCTCTAAAATCAAATTTTAAGCTACTTGATATTTTTCTTCTTCCTTCTCCCCAACGTTTTCTTTTCCTTTGTTTTATTCCTTCCTCTTTGCTTTTCTTTCTTTTCCTTTTCTTTATTTCCATTCCCCATCATCTCTCTTTCTTTTTCTCTTTCTTCATTTCTCCCATTTTCCTTTCTCTTGTATTTCTCCTCCTTGGAGCATTAACTGCTGGTCAGGTATGAAGTTCTCCCCTCCTTCCTCAAGCCAAATGTGTGGCTTTCCTTTTTCCATCCCTTTTCTTTTATTTCATAATTCCTCTTGATGACATCATCACTTACGTGGACTCAATGTGAGCCATGGAATTCATGCCACCCATGTGGCTCCATGTGAGCCATTCCTTTTGATGCCAAGTGTCACACTTTGAGGTGCCATGGGTATCCCTTACCTTCCATGCTTCATCACACCCCACTTTAAAAACGTGAATTCACAACCCTAATCCGACGAAATTCATGTGGTTGCAAAGTTCGCAAAGACGATTTCAACTGAAGTCTGCTTTGGCCATCCGAGATTCCAAAAAATTTTCGATTTTACCTAAATCACGATTTTACCCTTTGGTAACTTTGACTTTCTCGTGGTTTCACAACCAGACTCCATCACATTTATTGAGAAGAAGAGCCCAAGGCTGCCAGCGCCCACAGAGGAGGTCAATCCTCACTGCATGAAGTAGCTCTCATCAAGTCCTGAAATCGCTTCTGTGCTCTGTGATCATTTAATTCCCATATCCGATAGCACTCGGGTAAGCCCAACTGTGGTGCCTAAGAAGTCAGACAACTGGGTGGAAAAATGAAAAGGGTGAGGGAATTGTCTACCCGAATTTAATACCCGCTGAGGTGCATAGATTATAGGGAGGCTCAATTTGGGTACGCAAAAGATCACTCCCGCTGCCATTCATTGATCAAATTTTCGAGAGAGTTTCGACACCCATTCTCATTGCTTTGGATGGGTATCTGTGGTACTTTCGCATAAAGATTGCACTGCAGGATCAAGAAAATACCACCTTACTTGTCCATTCGGGCACCTATAAGCTAGCGTGAGGATGCCTGCCTTTGCAATGCCCCGACCACTTTTCAAAGATGTATGCTTAAGATGTCAGCGACATGGCAGAGCGTGATAGAATGGTGTTGCATACATGGATGATATCATCGTATATAAAGATTTTGGAAGAATGCCCGATCAATCTTGAGAGGCTATCTCTGCAGGTGCATAGAAAAGAACCTCGGTGCTCAACCTGGGAGAAGTGTGTCATTTTATGGTTAACCAAGGAATTGTAATCAAGTACATTATTTCCAAAGCAGGGGAATAGAGCTTGACAAAGCAAAATTGAACTTATTTCCAACTCATTCTAAATAAATGTAAAACAAGTAGGGCAATTCCTCGTCATGCAAGCTTCTAAAGAAGATTCATCAAGGACTTCTCGAAATTTGCCAAACCCCTTTATAAGCTCCTAGATAAAGATGCTAAATTTGTTTGGGAAAAAGAATGCCAGGAGAGCTTTGAAGAGCTGAAGTCCCATTTGACCACTGCACCAATAGTACGAGCACCCAATTGGCAGTTGCCTTTTGAAGTGATGTGTGATGCAAGTGATCTTGCTATTGGAGCAGTACTTGGCCAAAGAGAAGATGGAAAACCTCATGTAGTCTATTATGTAAGCAAAACCTTGAATGAAGCACAAAGGAACTATACTACTATAGAGAAGGAATTGTTGGCAGTGGTCTACGCCTTAGACAAATTTCGAGCATACTTTACTGGTCCGATATAGTCATTTTACGTGATCATTCCGCTTTGAAACACTCTTCGACTAAGCAAATGCCAAAGCAAGGCTTATCCGATGGGTTCTTCTGCTTCAAGAATTTAACTTGCAAATTAGAGATAAAAAGGGGGTAGAGAATGTGGTGGCAGACCATCTTTCAAGGTTAACGATAGCCCATGACACTCATAGCCCACCAATCAATGATGAATTTTCAAGAATTTAATGCAAATGGAAAATGCTCCCCCGGTATGCTCATCGCCAATTTCGCAATGTGAGAAATCCTATCCGATTGGAAAGAGTAGGATAGGAAGTATTTCTTTGCGAAGATCCATTCCTATTATTGGAAAGAGCCCTTGTTTGGGCACTGCGGCGTATCGATAATCGTGGAAGTGTGTGCCCGAGGTTAACAACAGTGGAATTCTCAGACAGACACCGCGCAACAGAGTGCCCGTGGTGGTCACTTTGCTTCCTAAGACAAGAATGAAGGCAAGGCCGCACCGTTTCTACCGCCTTCCTTTGCTTAAAGAAGCACACCAAATGTGCCGTGTGTGATAGATGCCAAAGACTGAAATTGTCTCACGGCCATATGATGCCTCCAACTCAATTTTAGTGGTCGAGCTATTCGATGTTTGGGGCATCGATTTACGGGACCTTTCCCCACATCTTACGGCCATACATACATATCGCGGGAGTGGACTATGTGTCCAAGTGGGTCAAGCAATCCCCAGAAACCAATGACCACGGTGGTGCTTTTAAATTTGAAAGCAAACATCTTTCTAGGTTCGGGGTACTAAAAGCCACTATTAGCGATGGAGGTTCACATTTCAGAATAAACCTTTTGAAAACTCTATGGCTAAATATGGTGTGAAATATAGAGTGGCTACCCCCTTACCATCTCAAACAAGTGGCCAAGTAGAACTTAGCAACAAAGGGTATCAAGACCATTATAATGAAGGTGGTGGAACAAGAATAAAAGATCGTCCATCAAACTGCTGATTCACTCGGGCCTACCACGCCTTTCAAAACAATTTCGATGTCCCCTTTTCGCTGGTCTATGGTAAGGCATGTCACCTTCCAAAGGAGATCGAATATAAAGTACGGTGGGCAATCACAGTCGAACATGGATTTAAGTAGGGCCGAGTCAAAAGATTCTTGATCTTACCGAGTTGGAGGAAATAATGAAATGATGCCTACTTAAATTCAAGATTGCAAAAGGAAAGATAAAAATGGCATGATCAAATGATAACCGCAAGAATTTCATCAAGGGACCAAGTCCCCTATATGATTCAAAACTACATCTATTTCCGGCAAGCTCAAGTCGCGATGGATCTGTCCATTCATATTCAAATAGCCACACCCCAATGGTTCAAATGCTGACTCACTCAATCCAAATGATAATAGGGTGATCAAAGTTAATGGACAGAGGGTTAAGCCTTATGTTGTGCAGCAGACTGTCAGGGAGGAAATTCTCCTTTTGGACCCTCCTTGAGTCCCATAGGCCACACATTTAAGGGTGGCTCCCGCTATCTCGTAAGCCACTAATTTAATTCGTTTAGTTTTGATTAAGTTTCTTTGTTTAAAAAATTTTTGTAGTAATTTAGCATTTGATTTTTGCTTTGTGTTGACAACTTCAATATCATCAACCACTGGGGATGACCCTTCTCCTACCACCATGTTTGAGGGGGGTATCGTTCCATCCTTTAGCTTTTTCATTCCCATGCCGGATCAGTCAGAGGTAATTTTCATATTATTGGAATTTAGTTTACTCGGTTGTTACGCCTCAAGTAGTTCCAAATTCATTTTTCTTTAATTTTGAGATTGCTTTTTGTGCCTATATTTTGTGTTTCTACTCTTGCCTTTAGTTGAAAAATTGAAGCACTGTATGCTGCCTTAATGTTAGAACAATTCCATGCATAATTTAGTTTTTAGTCGATTGAAGTTCCAACGTATTCAACCTTGTATATCCACCTTTAGCTAATTCACACGCACTTCGCCTTGTATCAATAGCCGAGAAGCCACATACCTCTCTTTCACTTTGCAAAACCCATTTTGGATTTGTTGACAACCCATAATAGGTTTGTGTTGCCCACAAAAGAAGACCAATGTAGTCTTCCAAATGAAAAAGAAAAGAAAAAGCAAAAAGAAAAATAAAAGAAGAAAAATAGATATGAATGCCGTGACACTTTGCCTTGAAACCCGAACACGGTCCGAGGGGCAGGCATGGGCAAAGCCGTTAAAGCCCTAAGTGGGCCCTAACCTTAATCGTCGGGAGTCGCCGACTTGCTGTTCAAGCACCGTGGACGTAAGTGGAGTTTAGCAAGTCAGAGGTGCTTAATTCTGAAGTCATCTGAAGTCCGTGGTTCCAGAGTTTGTGGTCACCGATCCTTTCGCTTGATGCCCCTAAACCTTAATTGGTTGGGAGCTGGCCTGGAACTCCTCACCTGACTAGTGAAGTCGAAGCCTTTCAGATCGCGATCCCGCAATACAAACAAAAAGAAAGAAATAAGAGTGTAGCTGCTGGTCCTATTTAGGTCGGGTCACGCCAAGGCCCCGCGCATCTCGCTCGGGGAGGGAATGGGCTTTGCAACTTATCGTCTGAACCGTCACCTTAAGAACACTTGGGATTTGGGTGGAAATTTAGTTGACTTCCTTGAACCGATGTTGCCCTAAACTTGTTCTATATGGCAATTGTTCTGTCATGATGGTTTTTGTACGAGTTTAAATCGTTTCATAATCAAGGCAAGACCCTACGATACACACACACTTTTGGAACAATATAAACTTTCAGAAACCACAAAGATGCATACCTTAATTGTTTTTAGCATAGCCAAGGGACTAGCAACGCATTGGTCAGGGGTGTGATTAGCACCCAAAGTGCTGGCTGAGTCCTATTTAAGATAGGTTTTGAGTGCTTTTTTATGTACTAATCATGTGAATTCAAGCCAATTGACATGTGCAGTCCACTAGTACCACTGATTTCGCTACGAGTTTGTTTCTTTGGTGGTAATTTTGCTTCATTGCTTTTGCGAGCCTCGCCACAATTTCAACTTTGTGTCAGATTGGTGCTGAATGTTGATAGTTCCTGCGATTTAACGTCAAATGAAGAGACGTCAAGTGGAACTGAAACGGAGTCAAGTGGATGTCGAAGCAATGCGTATGCGCGCGGTTGCACTGCTATGCATTGCGAAATTTTCGCGTGATTGGCGAAATTTTCAACCATAGCTTAAAATTTCATTAATCCCTACGAAATTTCGCTTATGCACGCTGGCTGTTAGCGAAATTTCGCTATCATACGGGTGTTATCGCGCATAACGAAAATTTGAATTTTCAAGGATGTTCTGTATTTTCGCTATGATAGCGAAATTCACGCATAACAAATCCTCCCCTGTTTTTGGTTCCAAACGACCTCGCTTTTGTATAATCTCATTTTGTCCTTACTCAGAATCATATTTTAGTGTTTTTGGTATTTCACACATTTTGGTTGGCTATATACACCTTATAGCTTTTTAGAATCCTAACTTCAATCTGCTTGAGCCCTGCAACTTTTGTTTTAGGGTTACGTTTTTCTTCTCTCTCTCTTCTTTCTTCTCATTTTCGCTACCAAACACACACCCTCGAGGATGACAACTCAAATGATGCTTGGTTAAGCCTAAAGCCTTGAAGAGGAGGGTCGCTTAGCTTGGTTATCGGGTTTGGCAAGGTCCTCATGTTTTAAATGGAACAGTACCCGCATTTATGGTTCCAAACATTCCAAACTAAAGGTTAAATGCTATTTAATGTCTTTCCTTTGGTCAATACTTGTCATGCTTTAGGGTTCAAGCATTCTTAATTCAGATAATTGACATTATTTAGATGTCATTTACGAGCCACTGAAATGAGGTTAAATGCTAGGTTTTCAAACTGCTGGAACATTGAATGCTCAGTACTTGTTTTGACTCAAATAGGAGTGTTTTAAAGGTTAGTTTTTAAAGATAAACAAAGATCCGGTTTTGGCTATGACTATATGTCATTTGCCCTAATGTGAGAAAATACCCGAGGACACCTTTATAACCCCATTTTATGAAGCTAGTGACCCAAGCCTTCAAGGTCTCTCTCACACATCTCATTTTAAGCTATTTCAGTTAACATAGTGACACCAACTCCTACACTTTTTAATGCAAATTCGAAAATCCAAATAAAAGTCTCACCATTTTGAATCATGATACAATCATTCCAGGGATGAAACTCATCCCCGTGTTCGACCCTAGGACTAATTATATCGCAAGAGCTTGACTCACGGCAAGTAGGAGGAACTTAGATATAAATTTTGTTGATTCGGATCACCCTACTATGGTACGAATCAGAGGAGAGAGAAAGGTACCCGAAGATGAAAAAGCTCGTTCTAACATTGGTGACCACCGCCAGAAGACTTCGACCATACTTCCAAGCCCACACTATTGAAATTCCAACAGAACACCCGATGAAGCAAATATTGCACAAACCAAAAACCTTTGGAAGACTGATGAAATGGAACATAGAGCTGAGGGAGTTCGACACTAGGTACAAGCCAAGAACAACGATCAAAGGGAAAATTTTGGCATATTTCATCATGGAATTCACCTCAACAGAGCCCACTGAAACCGCTCAACTCTCATATGACCTCCCCATCTGGAGGTTGTCAGTAGATGGGCCCGCCAATGCCCACGGAAGTGGAGCATGCTTGATTCTTACCTCCCCGGACGGGATCGACGTAGAATATGCACTCAGATTCGGATTCCAACCTCCAACAATGAAGCCAAATATGAAGCCGTCATTGTTGGACTAAACCTCGCCCACTCCATGGAGGCTGATCAACTAGAGGTATGCGACACGCCATAAACAGATAGAAGATGATCACGGTTTAAAGGCTAAAAGTAGATGATCCATTATCTCAAGAAGGTACGAGTTGCTCAAAAGTTCAGACGGTTCAGTCAAACACATCCTAAGGATGTAGAATTACGGTGGATTTAGCTAAGCTAGCAACCCAGATCGCAAGTACATTCGGGGATGCACGGGTTCGGCCGAGCACCTCATGGAACCTTCCACACGCCAATGTGAGGTCCTCCCAGCAATGACCGCCCGAGTCGATGGATCTCATCCGACTATCTATTGAACAGATACGCTGCTAACCGAAGGAAGCATCTAAAACTAAGAGCAAGTGTAGGCCACTTGCTCTTAAGTGGGGACCCTTTATAAATGAGGTTTTTCCGCACTCTCCTCAAACGCATAGGAAGAAGATGCCACCACGTACTTAGAGAGGCGGACGGCTGGGCATCCGCGACAACCATATCGGGCTCGAGTCTTGGCAGAAAACCTCAGCAAGGGTATTATTGGCCCATGATGCTCAAAGACATCATAGAACTAGTTAGAAAGTGCAGAATATGCCAAGAGCGTGCTAAGATCTCCCATCTCCTACCGGAAACACTCGACCCGGGACATAAGCCTCTGGCCTTTTCAACAATGGGGATTGGACATACTCGGGCCCCTGCCCATTGGAAGGGGTCAATGCAAATTCGCTATTATAGGAGTGGACTACTTCACTAAATGGGCTTAGGCCGAGCCATTGGCGACAATCACAGAGCAAAAGTGTGCAACTTTGTTTGGAGGTCCATAATCTATAGGTTCGAATCCTAAAAGCTACTGATATCGATATGGAAACAACTGACAAACTGAGATTCAAAAACTTTACGAGCTGGAATCAAGAATCACTATCTCGCTCGCAGCCATCATTAGCCCACCGCAGGTGCCAGGTCACCATGGGGCGACCCCAAAGGCGCATCAAGACCAAGCTGTGCCACCAAAAGGAAACGGGTGGAATACCTCCCGCAGTACCATGGACATGCGCCGTAACTACACGCAAGTCTGTAACTCGAGAAATTCCGTTCACCTTGGCATTTAGCACCAAGGTGGTAGCCCCTGTTGAGGTTGGGCTAAAGTCACCTAGGGTCAAGTTCGAGAATATCGAGCATAACGAGGAGACTCTCCGCCTGAACCTCGATCTCTTGGAAGAGAAGCGTGAGTAAGCTCTAAAGCGCGTCGAGGACTACCAACGAAAAACAACAAGGTATTACATGATCTAAGGTCGCCTACAGTTTCCGCCTCCAACGACTTAAGACTTCAAGAAATCACAACAAGGAAGGACCCTACTCACTATAAACTGGGACCCAATTGGGAAGGACTGATTCGTGCCACTGTAGGGTGAGTGGAATCAACAAAATTTGTTTCCTATTCCTCCCATCACAGAGTTAAGCTACCGCGAAGATAAAGGGTCTGTGTATCGAACACTAGACGGGGTTTTCATCCTATGAATGACTTCCATCGTTAGTCAAAATGGTGAGGCTTTTAATTTGGATTTTTGGATTTGTTTCAAAAACAGAGTGAGTAGTTTGAAAGCTGATTAACTAAAGTAAACTGAAAGTGGAGTGTGAAAAGGTAACTTTGAAGATTTAGGTCACTAACTTGATAACATAGGCAAAACATGTCCCTGCCTTATCCTCGCATTATGACAAGCAACCTATAGTCCAAGCCATAACCGGATCTTTGTTTAACTAGCAACCTAACCCTAGAAACCACTCCTATTTGAGTCAACACAAGTAACATGCATCTACACCCTTTAGTTTGAAACCCTAACATTCAATATCATTTCAGTGGCTCGTAAAGACCATCTAAAAACTACAACATCTAGCAATAAGTATACACTGCATCCTAAAGCATGGTAAGTATTGGCCAAATTAATCATTAAATGATATTCAACCCTTAGTTTGAGAATATGGGGAGCCATAAATACAAGACTGTGAGCATTTAACACATGAGGACAACCCGAATCGCCCTTACAACCAAGCTGCAATACCTTCCTCTTCAAAGAAAAGCGGGCTTAGCTGGGCATCTCTCGAAAGGTCATCCTCAAGAGGGTTGTTTGGCAGCCTAGAAAATAAGGGAAAGAGGAGAGAGAAGGAGGAGAAAGCAAAACCCTAACTGAGTCGCTAAGATATTTACATAAAATGAAAATCAGGGCAAAGATCGCTTCCCCAATTTCGCTATGGTTACAAAACTATGGAGGTTTGGTATAGGCCACCCATTATGTGAAATTACAATAAAGCCTTAACATTTTGGCTAAATATAAGGGACAAGGGAGTAATACACCAAAATGAAGCCTGCCACACTCATAAAAGGATGACATGCATACTGCTTACGCACAACACTTCAGCTATGTAGCGAAAATTTCTCGCTAGATAATGGTAACTCACAGTAGCTTAAATTGGGTACGTAGATAGCTAAATCAGAGAATTTCATATGCACTCGCAATTTCGCTAGCTTAGCTTAAATTTTTAAGAGATAGCGAAGTGTGTAATTTCGCTTAGGAACAAGAATAATAAAATTTTAAGCTCCAAGGAATTTCAATTTCGCTAGGATTGCGAAATTTTCGCAATCCCAGCGAAATTTTCGCAATCTTAGCGAAATTCCCTGGGTTTGCTCATTCACACACTGAATCCTCTACTGCATCATTTCTTCTCACTATGCCTTGATTCCTTCATTGATTTTTGAGATGTTTGAAGGCTGATAAATGAGTTCGATCTTCATGGTTCGCCACGCATCTCGACATTGAACTCAAAGTATGCAAAACCTCGCAAACAACCAAAATATCCTCTAAATCCAAGATAAGTGATACCAAGAAGACCCGAATACTAATTTGTATTATTGACATGATTAAAAAGAAAAACACTCAAAACCTATATAAAATAGGCCTGTACAAGACTTTGGGGTACTCAATCACACCCCCCCAACCTAAACGCTGTTAGTCCCTTAGCAATGCAAAACAAAGGATATGCATGCAGTGATTTTCAAAAGTTTAGTATTTTCAAAAGCGTATATACAAATAAACATTACCTTAAACGAAAAATCGACACCAAGTTCAAAACCGACATGAAAGAGCCAAACCATACAAGAACAATTTTTAGGTCAACATTGGTTCCATGATTCTCAACTTGAATTTCCACCAAAGTCTAATGGTTCTCTATGTAACCAGATCGAGCCAATAAATTGCACAATTGTCCCCTCAACCTAAGACTGATAATGTGGCCTTAAGCTTCGTTGAACAACCTAGATAGGATAGCTACACTCTCCTTTCTTTTATTCAACTACATAGTAGGTGCAATGCTCAAAACCCGATTTCACCAAAGTCCGCGGTAGTCCACCGATGACTCCCAAACTACCTAAGGTTTAGGGCATCAAGCCAAAGGATCACATCAAAAACTCTACTGTGCTTCACCCTGGACCGAATGACTAAATCAAGCACCTACAATCTGTTTCACCTTACCTATCCACCCATGTAACGAACACTAAGTCGATGACTCCCAACCAATTAAGGCTTAGGGCATCGAGCTTCAAAGGCTTTCGCCACACTCTGACGTGCTCAAGCTTAAAAGCAAAGGCCACGACTTTATTTTTCTTTTTCTTCTTTTCTTTTGTTTTTCTTTTGTTTTTTTCTTTTCTTTTTCCTTTTGAAGACTACATTGGTCTTCAAATGTGGGTAACACAAACCTATCCTAGGTTGCCAACATGCCTAAGGTCGGCTATGCAAAGTGAAAGGAGGCAACAAATTTGACAGCCTATTAGTACGATCTGGTGTGTCGTGTGTGAATTAGCTTAAGGGAGAAATGTTCAAGTTGAGCATGCTGGAACTTCAACTGACCAAAAATCATATCAAACATGGAATTTGTTCTAACATAAAGGTGACAAACAGGGTTTCAAATTTCCATTTAAAGGCAATTCAATCGTCTAACAGTACTCCCACTGTCTAATCAAGGTAATTCAATTGTCCAATCAAGACAAAACAATTACATAAGGTGGTGGCACAAAAAGTGTATGCAAAAGTGTGTATATATATATCGAATAGTTTTGATATAGCCAAAATGGCTAAGACATACATACCAAAGCTAAATGATACAAAAATATCACTGCCTACTGCGGCTAATACATGAATCCTAATCAAAATTAGCAAAGTACTGAGATAAAGCCGTAACTATACAAAATCATAAAGAAACCTAACCACCTCAATTAATGGTGGTGGTGGTGGGTCCGTGACTCACGTTGCATCCAACACATCCAAAGATGCGATGCCGCGCCGTAGTTCTCCTCTCGATCCGAACACGAGGAAGACCCAGTGAGCTCATAATCACCGCAAAGATGGAGTGACACCGAGTCAACCTCCGATCTCGGGTCGCCCGAAAGAAGTCATTTGACCAGCATATAGCATCCATCACACCGCTATCTCTCTCGAAGCCGGGCAACATACTCGCCAGTGAACGCGTGGGCCGGCATGATGGACTGTGTAATCATTTCATGTCACGATGTGGTATGTAGATGGGGGAGACGGAGGGACACTTGAGCCGGACTCCTCCGTACTCGCTCAGGCTGGAACCTCCTCCCGGGTCTTGCCGAGGATAAAAAGATATGGGCATGGCCATCACTCGCTCCATCGACATAATCAGAGGGCATCTAACCCACATCTCTATCCTAGGCTCCTTTGGGAATCCCATATGCTCGAGAACCTGGCAGAGTAGTCTCGCATGGGTACGAAGACTATCACCAACCAGCCCTTCCGGTGGATCTTCCCTCGAATGATCAAGGGAGGTCATCACCCGCCGTATGATCGAATCCAAGATCCCTCTCGAGATCCTAAGAAAGAGCCTCCAAGATGGCCTCTTCCGCCGTACATACGTCAGAAGTGGGAATAAGTCAACTCAAGAGGTGATCGACTGAAGAAGAGGGCGAGGCTGAGCCGCCCCGAAGAGTACCGGCCTCAACAGGATGTCTCGCCAAGATGCGAACCATCTCCCGCCGAGGTGGGTAGCCCAAGCTCGATAACCTCCGACCGCCGACAGACACGCAGCCTAAAGCCGCCGAAATATCTACCGCCTCCGAAAGTAATTCCTCGGTGATCATCGATAGAGAATCGAAGCTCGAGCGGGCGAATTGCCTCGAGATGTCATCGAAAGTGATAAACCGGCAGCGACTACCTGCGGCATTACCGCCGGTCACGTAAGGGGCGTGAGGGAATAGTTCGCAATCAACTCATGGAATCCCCGAACCCGGATCAGCCAGAAGGTCCCGACACTCATAGTACCACTCCCCTGATGGAACTCGCGGTGGAGCCGTACATTCCCCGAACGGTCCCATGAACAATCCGCCTCCCGATCCCGGAAGCCAGCGACAACTCGAGGCGATGATGTCGCCCCACGCCCGATGTGGACCGGGAGACGGCCGAGGCCTCGGATGAGGATGACTCAACAGGCCCCCGATGTGCGGGGTCTTTCGAGTGGCCTGCCTCCAACTCTCCTCTCGAGGCCAGCGACGGCCCGGGGTCCCATCCGGAGTCTGATCGTCAAACTCGAGGCTCCTCGTGCACCGCCCAAGGACCGGATGGCATCGAGTTTAACTCCGAGTCGGGCCGGGCCTTCGCTCGTATCAACTCGACCTGCGTCGAAGTGACCCACCCCTAGTGCGAACCATAGCTGGAATCCAAATAAGATAACGGGCAGGCGTGCTCAACCAATCGATGGCCGACTCGGGCACACCGTAGAACACAGCCGTGAGTGGCACGTAAACCAGGCAATCATGCCAGAGCTGCGGCGCAGCCACAGAAATGCCTGCGGATCGTGCGCGCTCGGGCAAAGAGCAGCATATAGGCGCGCTGAACGGCCATTGGCGGAGATGATCTCAGATTACGTGATCGCTGTGGCCCGGCCGTGGTGCGCGCACGATCATGAGCGCCTCGGGCCTGTGTGGCTCTGGCTGCAGGCACAAGCTGGTGCAGGCTGTGACTTGGGCGGTGGCTTAGGACTGCGGCAAGGGTGGCTCAGGAAAAGACTGGGGAGGGGAGGAGATGGTGTGAACGAAAAGCCAACCCTTCCCTCTTTTATAGTTTTTAAAGAGGCATCGAAGAGCCATATCCTTACTTAATTCCTCGCTTATTATAGCGACCTGGATTTCAACAAGATCACCGTAAAATAAAATTTTCAGTATTTGATTATATAATATTTAATAAAAATTATTAAATTAATATACGATACTATAATTAAAAAAAAAATTAATATTAGGTACTATAGTATATTTACAAAGTTACTAATAATGGAAAACTACAAAAGTAGGAAACTATAGTAAAAATAGTTGTAAATTGTTACTGACCAAATTAAAATAAAACTAAAATTTGTCAACTGCAATTCCATTAAACACCGAACCAGTTCAATATCACAAATTTACTCAAGGAGGGTCAAGGAGGATGATCTCCTCAACCCCAGCAGTGGCCTGAGTTGATTCCTTGGTGTTGGGTGTCCAATTATTGATTTAGTCCTCACGATGGATTTTGAATTGGTCAATTGCCTTGCAAAGGTGCTCACGGCAAGATTCAAAATCCGCTCTTCACCTTGGCCGACTATTCCTTGCAATTCCCGGACACTGCTTTCCCCGCATGTCGACCATAAGGAAACAACTTCATCAAATTTGATTTTCATTTGCTACAGCTTGTGTTTGTCGGCCTAAATGGAATATGTTTAACTCCAAGGTCATGTTACCAAAGGTGTTGCATGACTCCATTCCTAAGAATTGATGATTGCATCGCTGTGGCCATAATGGTCTTCCAAAGATGATTGGCATGGTCGGGTTCATTCTCTATCGCCTGCGGTCGAGCACTACAAAATCTACTGGGTAGTAGAATTTGTCTATTTTCACTAAGACATCCTCAACTATCCGCTTAGGGATCTTCACCGATCTATCGGGCAATGATAGTGTGATATTGGTAGGTTTAAGTTCACCCAAACCTAACTCGCTTAATGCATTACCTAGAGAGGTTCACACTAGCTCCTGGGGATCAAGTAATGATTTAGCTCTACGCAAGTCCCACCAATATTAACTCGAAATTGTGGGAGATCCCGGATCCTGTATTTGACTCCGGATTCTTACTTGATTATGGCGCTGGACTTGTTCAAGAAGAAATGCCTTTTCTCAATGCTTAATCCTCTTGATTGTACAAAAAATCTTTCAAAAATTTTGCATAGGCAAGGACTTGTCTGATTATGTCCAAAAGAGGTATGTCGTATCTTCACCTCGTCTTAGGACTTCTAAGATACCCGGGCTCGCTGGATGCCTTCTCTTACTTCCTAAGTGCCGGAAACAGGAGGTGGTGTGTCAGATTTTATGGAGTCCTCCTCCGTGAGAACATGCCTGGGCCCGCAATTCTTCCCCGTCGAGTCTTCAACAAGCCAGTACGGGTCGATCAACCTCTTTTCCACTCCTCAGGGTGATTATTGCCTTAACTTCATCCATTCCTGAATTGTTGGATGATCCCACCTCATGAATTCCCTTTGGGTTTGGCACTGTTTGGGAAGGGAACCTTCCTCTTTCTTGTACCTCTAGAATTTTGTTGATCTTAGTGATTGAATACTGCAAATTATCAATTCTTCTGATGATTTCTTCCTCAAGCCTCCATCTATTCTCTTGTTCAGCTTACAAGATCAACTTTTCAGGCACTTGCACATTAATTCCTTTGCTCTTCCATTGGTGCTGCCTACCACACCTTACTCAAATTTAAAATGGCTTGTTCCACGTGAGATGAGTGATGGTGGCGGCCAGGGTTTAAATCGGAACCAAACTGTGGTTTGGCACCCGGAGGTACATAGGCAAGGGGAGTGGGATTCCAGGAAAGGTTAGGGTGATTTCTCCAATTGGAATTGTAGGTATTTCCATATGGAGCATTGGGTTGTGGTGGCTTGTATTGTCCCAGCGTATTCAAGAGGACATTCTGACATCAAATCCTTCATCATGGGCCATAGATTAATCGTTTCACTGATGTACAGGGATTGGAAATTGCGTGTGGGATCAAGCTTGTGTGTGATTTTCAACACGCCGCACTTCATGGAGCCTTTTCCTTCAAGATCCTCCACCTTCCTAGCTAAGGTTGAAATTTAGCTTTCATTTCTATGTCCTCCGGTACAGGCAATTCCTCCCTGTGGTCAGGGCCGAGGCCCCATTGTTTCCATTTCCTCAGTGGTTTCCAGCTCATCCCAACCCTTAGGAAGTTTCAGACACATAGTTTAAAAAATCCATAGCTTCGTCAGATGCTTACTTAGAAAGTCTCTCCACACATGGAGCTTCCAAAAGTCGCCTCATGGCAGGAGACATACCACCCATGTAAATGATTTACCAAAGATCCATATCAAACCCGCATGGTGTGGGCATGCACCGATGGTCTCCATAACCCTCCCAAGACTGTAAAATCTCTCACCATCATAGATGCCGCAAAGGTATAAATTTGTCTCTTCAAATCATATCTTGATGAAAGAATCGAAGAACTTCTTCAAAGAATTCTCGTCTCAGCCAAATTTCAATTTCTAATGGTTCTAGCCTCGTGAGTTTAGCCACCCGCCTGCCCTTCAGGTCAATGAAATGCTTTCTCACCTTAAGCAACCATGTCCATCATACCTTCCTTAAAGGTAGTGCATACTTCCTCAAATCCCTAATATGAGCGTATGGATTTTCATTTTCCATACCATGATACGTGGGGAGTAGGGTAACAAGTGTGGCCTCACTGCCATCTTCAACAGGAGGTACGGATGCAGAAGGGGCACTAACTCTAGGAGGGTGGATGTGGTCCCCATCGACCTATAGGCTGTCGGATTTACTGGGGACCTCACGACTCGCTATTCTTCGTGCAAAGGATTCATGGTATCGTGGTACATCGACTTCACCGCTTTGGTCAATTTGTACCGATTCTCCACAGCCTAATTCAAGTTCCTCCACCAGCACCGTGATACACACTGCTACACAATCGTGAGACACCAAGAGCACAACCAAACTTGGCAAAAAAATTAGGTTGGGGCTAAAATAAACCCGACTCATATGAAAAACAAAATAAAGGCAAGTATCGCAAAGTGATGAAAACTTGCACATAAAGAATCGAGAGTGTCAAAAGGATTAAAAAGGTCACCTTCACTCTGTGATGTCGATCACAAGTACACTTCAACTTATCATTCAGAAGTTCGGCACCTTCCCCTAAGAATCCACGCCATTTGACTGCGCCACGGTAGGGTGAGCGGAATCAACAAAATTTGTTTCCCTATATTCCTCCCATCACGTGAGTTGCTACCGCAAAGATAAAATGTCTAGTAGTCGAACATGTGGACGGGTTTTCATCCTATGAATGACTCGCATCGTTGTTGAAAAATGGTGAGGCTTTAATTTGGATTTTTGGATTTGTTTCAAAAACAGAGTGAGTAGTTTGAAAACTGATTAACTAAAGAAAAATGAAAGTGGAGTGTGAAAAGGTAACTTTGAAGATTTAGGTCACTAACTTGATAACATAAAGTAAACAAGGTCCCTGCTTTTATCCTCACATTATGACAAGCAAAACCTATAGTCCAAGCCATAACCGGATCTTTGTTTAACTAGCAAACCTAACCCTAGAAACCACTCCTATTTGAGTCAACACAAGTAACATGCATCTACAACCCTTTTTAGTTTGAAACCCTAACATTCAATATCATTTCAGTGGCTCGTAAAGACCATATAAAAAACCACAGTGCATCTAGCAATAAGTATAAACTGTATCCTAAAGCATGGTAAGTATTGGCCAAATTAATGACATTAAATGATATTCAACCCTAGTTTGAGAAGATGGGAGCCATAAATACGGAACCTGTAGCATTTAACACATGAGGACAACCTGCAACTGCCCCACAACCAAGCTAGCTACCTCCTCAAAGAAAAGGGCTTAGCTACATCCTTGAGTTGTCATCCTCAAGAGGGTTGTTTGGTAGCCTAGAAAATAAGGGAAAGAGGAGAGAGAAGAGATAAAAGCAAAAACCCTAACTGAAATCATGAAGATATTTACATAAAAATGAAAATCAGGCTAAAAGATTGCTTCCAATTTCTCGCTAGGTTACAAAAAACTATGGAGGTTTATATAGGCCACCCATTATGTGAAATTACAATAAAGCCTAACATTTTGGCTAAAATATGGACAATGGAGTAATAATAAAATGAAGCCTAGCTTACATTAATTACAAAAGCGGATGACAAGGCGTGACAATTTGTTATGCACAACACCGCTTATGTAGCTTAAAATCTCCTCGCTTAGATAGCCAAAATTCTCGCTAGGCAGTGAAATCGCACGGCAGATTAGCGAACTGTGAGAATTTCACATGCACCCGGCACTACATAGCGAAATTCCTCATTAGCTTAGCGAAATTTTTAAGAGATAGAGAAAGTGTGTAATTTCGCTAGGAATAGTGAATAGAGAAAATTTTAAGCCTAGCGAAATTGAGAAATTTCGCTAGGATTGCGAAATTTTCGCAATCTTAGCGAAATTCCCTGGGTTTGCTCATTCACACACTGCATCCTCTACTGCATCATTTCTCCTCACTATGCCTTGATTCCTTCATCGATTTTTGAGATGTTTGAAGGTCGATAAATGAGTTCGATCTTCACGGGGTTCAACACAGATCTCGATGATTGAATCCTCAAAGTATGCAAAACCCGCAAACAACTAAAATATCCTCTAAATGGCATAAGTGATACTAAGAAGACCTGAACACTTCAATTGGTATTATAAACATGATTAGTGCGCAAAAAGCACTCAAAACCTATATACAATAGGGCCTAAAATAAAGATCTCGTACTAATCATGACCCTATATCAGACACGGGTAACTGGGTCCTGGCAACTATGAGCTCCAAACAGAGGAGGGAAATACCCTGCAACACTCCTGGAATGTCGAGCACCTCAAGCAGTTTTACCCATAAACCTCTAATTTTACTTATTAATAAAACGCAATAGTTCCACTTCCGCTCAAATAACAATTTTTGTTTATTTTCGGTTTACCAACTTTCGTAAATCATGAAGAAAAAGCCAGGAGGCTTGGTTAGTCAAAAACCTACGGGACTCAGAAGGGCCCGGGGAGGATACAAAAAAAAAAAAAAATCAGGCAAGTACACACGTTTCCAAAAGACTGTACTTATATTACAGTTGTCTTAGAAAATTACAACCAGCAAAGCAGTTCTCTACATCTCATAAATTACACAACAAAGTCGCTCTTTCTGGCTATCTTAGAAAATTACCATGTTGTGCCGCTTCCTACATCCTTAAAAGCACAACCCATTAATAATTCAATCAAGGCAAACCACATGGAAAGATAAAAGAAAAGAAGGAGAAGGAGAAAATATGGGAGTAGTGTTAGTAATAGTGCTCTGTGCCTATCAGATGACATGGTATTTTTGACTATTTATGAGAATTTATTATTAAGTGATGATTTGCATAGTTTATTATATATAATGTCCTTCAATAATATTATTAATTATTCTAAATGTCTCAATCTAAGTTATTGTTATGGGAATAACAATGAATTAAGATTAGTATAAAGTTTGATTGATATTCATGGGATGAATATGTGTATGAGATACAAATCAAATTTATATCTATTTGTTGAGAACAAATATTGGACAGACCCCATAAAACTTGTTGACTGATTTTATTTATACCAAACTATATGTAAGTTCATGACATTATTACCCAAGGACTATTAATTAATCCTCAGCAAATGTATCATGAAACTTGGTTGTCTTAAAACAATATAAACCAAATACACCTTGAGTAATTTATTTTCAAATTTAGTTCGCATAATATCCCGCAGAAGTGCACAGTCGACAAGTAATAAATGGATATAAGTCCGTATATCGATCCCACTCGGAGATCCTAAGAATTCTAAATCAACTACCCGACTAATTAAACCCATACTATTTAGACTACTAAATGGCATTATGATTAAGCTTTTAAACTGGGGTTTCATATGCAATTGTAAAGAACAAAGAAGAATAAATGAATTAAACTGGAAATCTAAGAAGAAATAAAAAAAATAATGAATGATTAAAAGAATAAATGGAAATTGGATGTTTATCTTTTGGAAGAACATCAAAGAAAACTGTTATGGTGAACAATCAATTCCTGTAGATAACTCTGATATGATTGCTTGTGTATTTCAAGTTCCAAAATCAGTCTTAAGGCATTTCAAGAAGGTACTCGGATTCTACACTCCACATTAGCCATTATATAATTTTCCTGATTCTCTCGAAAAACAGGGAATTAGATAACTACTTTTGATTACAATTTCCTTATCTGGGTATTTTTCTTTTTCAATACTTCATACCCATTTTTAGGACTGTAAACCTTAGCTCCCAAGTTACTTCCAATAAGCAAGGTTATACAACTGACATTTTCCGCTGTGTCTAGAATAGATCACCCTCCTCCTTGATTAGATCAAAGCTAACATGGGATTGCTCACTATTCGACCGAGGTGTACTCTCCGCTCGTTTAAATTGATAACTCATTCAACCTCATTCTCGATTTCAAGTGAGAAGAGTGGATTTTATCTAAGTAGTTGTGTGAGCTCATTCGACCTATAATAAAGTGCATACATATACCCCAAGAAAATGTTCAAAACTCTCAGAATGCCTCTCTCGTGTCACTCAGAGGGCCTCCTTGAAATCAGAGCATTGAGACAAGTCCTAAAACTGGTATAAGATAATCGATGATCCGCATCAACAATATAAAAATCATAACTGTATAAATCTCAAACTGGAATAAAAATCACAACTCCGTGAACTTCTACAGAAAGATTAATTCTGACCGTAACCTTTTTCAGCAATGAAAAGCCGGGTTCTAAATTACTCAATTACACACTACGCTCCGATCATGAGAACGATCGTATTTCGGGAAACTGGAAAATTCGAAACTTAAATTATTCGTAGCTCAAATTATCCAGGTAGTAATTTGAATAGAATTGATCTTTGCATTCAGCTTCAGCTCAAAAGTACGACATCCAATTCCAGAAAAGAAAACGAAAAAAAACTAAAACGACAAATCTATTTTAATCTATTCTAATCTCTAACTATCAACCTCAAGAAAAGAAAGAAATAAAAAAATTATAAAAAATTAAAACTAAAGAATGAGAGTTTCGCCCCAGACCTCCGTCCGTGTCGCTGCCGTCTTTCATTCGGGGGGGTAGTCACAGATTTATGTGGTTTCAACTGGTCCTAACCCAATGTCTTCTTTGGATTTCAAGTAGTCGGTCTTAAACTACCTTCAAGTCGCGAATTCCCGCTTTGTCGCGGATTTATCCATGTCGCTACATCGGACCTCACGTGGGCCGCGACATCAACTTACATCTATGTAGCCTTGAACTGGTCATTCATGATGTCGCGACATCAATATCTTGTCGCGACATCAACTTACGTCTTCTGCAGGCTTCAGATGGTTGCTTCTGATGTCGCGACATTAATCTCTTGTCGTGACATCAACTAGATGGAACAAGTAGCCTTTCAATCGATAGCCTTCGATGCCTTAATTCCGCATCCCTTGTCGCGACATCACTTTTGGCGTCTTCTTGTGTTTAATTATTTCTCCCGATGTCGCGATATCACATCCTCGTCGCGGACATCAGCTCAAGTCTTCTCGCACCCTTTAACCTAACTTTCATGATGTCGCACCTCAATCTCGTCGCGGATGATCGCCCATTTCTTTGCAAAATTTTCAACCGATGATTCCCGATGTCGCGACCTCGATCTCATCGTCGCGACATCGCCTTATGACCTTGTGTTTCACTGTCTCTCCCGATGTCGCCATTATCGCTATCCGTCGCAACCTCAAATTTCAAGTCTTCTACAACATTCAATCGATATCTTCTTGATGTCGCAACATCAATCTCGTCGCGATTATCGCTTCTATTGCTCGGGCAGGTTCCACCGGGTCTTCTCATGATGTCGCGACATCAATCTTTTGTCGCGACGACAGCTCATGACATTGTAAATTTCAACTTAGTTTTCTTATGTCGCGACAACCACCTAATATTCGACATCAACTCGATCACTCAGATGCTTCAATCTTGTCGCCACTTGTATCTTTTTAACTCGGTTGCCTCATGTCACGACATCAATCTCTTGTCGCGACATCAAATGGTGGCTTCCAATTTTCACTTGATGGTTCCCGTTGTCGCGATTATCAACATCTCACACATCACAGGTGGCTTCCACTTTCTCTTTCTCTCTCTCTCACTGATGGTTCGTTATCACATATCAATATCTTGTTGCGACATCACTCTTAAGGAAATGCAACCTTCAACTGAGCAAGTCTCATGTCGCTAATACTCGATCTCTGCGGCGACATCACTTTATGTCTCGAGGTTTAACTGGCTGCTTGTGTCGACGCCGCCCTTCCGTCATGGCCAACACCAACTCACAACAACTTCATCTTTCGTCGGTCATAGCCACAGGCGCTCACGCGATCTCCATCCTCGTCGCGACATCAACCTCCTCGGCCGCGACATCTCGATGTCAGTCGCGACATCATTTCATGTTTCTACTCAACTCACCGCCTATCTTAGATCCCCGTCAGCGACCGCATCAAATTTCTTCAATTTTCCTCGATGTCGCCAATTTCATAATCGGACTGCAAACCCCAAAATCGCAGCTGATAGTTAATCCGCTGCTTTCATTTCATCGCTATTTTCGTATTTTTACTCCGCCAATTGTCGCATTTTCTGCTGCATTTTCCACTCGCATTTTCTTCTTCTTTTATACTCCCGTAGAATAATAAATCATGAGTTTCTTCATATTTCTGCATCTTAATTATTCCTTACATTGCAAAATCGCACGTAAAATGGACTAAAAATAGATGACTTTAAGCTCATATCATGTATCTGCCTGAGATTAATACATGGATCAAAGTCATAAGTTAATTCTACGCTTGTGTCATTAAACTCTTGACTCGAGATCGCTATGTTCTCAACATAAGGAATATCATGGTTTTGATATAATCAAACGTTGTCTTAATCGATGACTATAAAGGTTATACTTGAACATAATAAGAATTTATGTAAAGGATATATGAGCGATTAAGATGGAATTTGTCCTCTTATTATAAGAGAGAGATATTCTTGTCCCCGACAATCGAGACTGAGAAATGCATAGAGTTGTGTCAAATGAATTGATGGAGACTATTACTGGTTTAATCGCCTTAATTTGGGTTTCGAGTAATCAAAGATAGAACGATATAAGGTTGACTTTGTCCATGCCTTATATTCTATCAAGATATCATGAGACAAAAGGATTGTCATTAGCTATATTAAGGTTGTCTCGGATCATGAGCTTTTCATTTAACTTGGGTAGTCATAATGTCTTGCTAGAGGCCTCTTGCTAGAGGCCACTTATGACTTGTAGGATCAAAATGTAATTTAAGCCTACTGCCAATGTTAATTTAACCTATAGGGTCGCACATTAAGAACAAATAATAACGGCTATAGTTTTTCACTCTCTGTAGTAATTTAAAATGATGAGATTATTTTAAATTACAAATAACAATTAGTTGTTATTTAAATTTGAATTTAATTTTGAGAAAGTTTAAATTTGTGATTTAAATTATAACAAATAATTAATTTGTTATATTTTCTTATTAGATAAGGAAATAATATGTAAATAAATTTTTTTTATGGATGTGAATTTAAATTGTTATTATTTAAAAGAGTTTTAAATATATAATAATATAAATTCGTTTCCTTATCTGATAAGGATTTGAATTTAAATTGTTTTTATTTAAAAGAGTTTTAAATATATAATAATATAAAATTGCTTTTGACTAAAACCCTAGCGTACATATATAGATATGAGAGATATATGTATTTTTGGTAAGAGTCAGTTTTTACTCTAAGAAATCAAAATCCAAAATGTAGAAAGAAAAGAAAAACCCTAATTTTGTTTTGAGAAGACGAACCTGAACTAGCATTCAACAAGATCGTTCCTTATTTGCTCGTGTGTGGATACTTGTAGAGGGTGGTCGCTTTTCAGAAAGGCATCACCTTTGTAGATCCGAATAAACCAAGACGCAGACTTTGAAGGCTTGACGAATCGATCTACAAGAGGTAAGTCATGAATCTTCTTAGTTTTTATGAAACGCATGTGATCCTTGTGGGTTAAGGGATAAAATTTTAAATTCACAGATTTATGTTCCAATCGATCGATATTAGTCTCCAGAATCATCATGAGAGGTGGTATAGCAAAAGGAACTGCCTTGAAGCATTCAAAGCACACGCCGCCTCCAAGCAAGGGACCCTCAACTCAACCATCAAATGTGTATCAGAACAAACGCAACTCCCACAACTAGCGGGACTAGGGAACAACGCAATTCCGACAAATGGCATAACGCGAATCAAACGCCACTACACCACCAAACAGACTTTATGAGTGGCGATAAGACCCAGCTTCATCATGTACCAATCCCGACACCTGGTCTGAGAGAGGAACAACTCGGGAGCAGTAGATAACACACACCATCGAAGGAAGACGGCTTATAAAGAAGGATGACTGGGAAACCATTGGCCAAACAATTCGATTCTCCGTAGACCGATATTTGGGGTCCACGCGCTTCCCAAGGGAAAGAAGACGAACAGCCACGTAGTCTGCTCAGAGCCCCGGAGCTCAGATACAAAGAGCCACGTAGGCCCGGCCTAGTTCCTCGAGCTCCTGGATATTAAAGAGCCACGTAGATCGCCTGGGAGTCCAAGAGCTTCTGAATACAAGAGACAAGCAATTGAACCAAAGGAGACATGGAGCCCAGACTTCGAAGAAACCAAGTAGCTAAGTCCAAAGGAGACTTCGAAGAAACCACGCACCTCAGTCCAAAGGAGGCATGGAGCTCACACTTCGGCGAAACGGTAAGCACGCAACAAGAGATGACTGAGCTCGCACTTTTGAAGAAACTAAGCAATTTAGTCCAAAGGGAGAGACATGGAGACTGACTTCAAGAAACCACACGTAGTTTGCATCTAAAGGAGATTTTAGTCACTTAAGAACAAGGCCTACCAAAGGAGACACAGAAGCTCGCATCAAGAAAACCAAGCAACTCATCTGAAGGAGACACTTTGAGTTTCACTTCAAGAAACCACTGTGTTAGTCCAAAGGAGACACAGAGCTCATACTTCGAAGAAACCATATAGCTCCATTCAAAAGAATCATGAGACCCAGCTTCTGAGAGCCCAGTAACTCGGCCATCAAAGGGCATCGTGGCCCCATCATGTAGAATCATATCTACCATTCAAGCCATAAAAGGATGAAAAATGGCAATAGACTCGCAGAGTATGAATATACGAATCAACGTTTTAATAAAGGTTAAAATCTTCACATATGGGCCAAAGGCTACAAAATGAAGAAGAATGATAGGAAAAAGCCAAAGTATCGGAAGACTGAGGCCTGGCCTAGATCATGGTCATTTAAAGAAACTGAGTTAAAATAGATCAAAGAGAATCAACTGAGAAGCCTGTATAAGGTGCATGTCGATCCTCACCGACGATCACCCTTTCTTTTAGCCACCAAGTCCTCGCTTACCTCCGGCTGGTCATCACTGAGCTCGCGACATTTGTCAAGCTCAGCGCCGACTCCGTGCTTCGACCGTAGAGACCTCTTGGAAGAGCCGACTCAAGGTCGTTGTCTTGACATTCAGCTCGTCCCTAACCACTTGCGCTCTGTCCACTCGCCTAGCCTTGATAATCCGTAACTCACCCCCTACCGCCTTCACCCTCCCCCGGGCACATGAAACTCATCCTCGACCATCCACACTGTAAGCAGAGTCTCTCACCTCATCCCGAGCCTTCTTCTCTTATTCTTCAGCTCGCGATTTCGTTGTTAAGGTATGCTGATTCAGTCAGACCTAGATCACCGCATCCTTTCGCTTCATGTCAGCACTCTGAGCTCGTAGGCCTGGCTCTTCGAGGGCGAGGAGGCGACCCCACTTTATACGCCTCATCGCCTCGTTGACCCTAAAAGGAAAACCCTCTTCGCCAGGCTCTTCACATAGGTAGCCACCTACCGACACAAGACAGAGGTAAAAGCAAACCGAAATCAAAAGATAGGATAACAAACAAGGGTCCAGAGACACGGTGGCGCTCCTGCGATGGCGCCTAAAACATCCTCACGTATTACTGGCGTCCCTCCCTCCCGGGAGATCGAATCCCTGTGAGAATTGACAACACGGGGCCCCGGCGGCAAGCTCTTAATTGCGTTGTAGAGTCCTCCTCCTTCTCGGGTTTCGGGCAATCCCTTCCTCGTCCTCTGTACTAGAGAGAACGCCCAGGTCGTGGACTTCGAACATAAATGGGCGTAACATCATATAAGCTCCACGCTTCTCCCCGAGGAATTTCTTGGACTCGCCGCACCAGACACCTCGTCTATGGGAGGAGGCACCTGACCTCTCTCTGGAACTTGGTCAAACGAACCCTATCCTTTAGTAGTCGACAGTGGAGAAGATACTCCCAACCTCGAGACCTTACCCCGAATCGCAAGGTCTGCTCTTGGGGGGGAACTTGATCTTTATGTTTAACATCCTTTCTTCCAACACTGACTCTACTTGAGCTCTTCCCAGCTGGCTCATGACGGGGGTGGGCCCCCACGAGAATTCTTCATGAGTGGCGTGAGGGCCTCAAGCCGAGTCCCAGAAGGGAGACACTAGAAGGCCCGAGAACGCCCTCACCCACAGGCCTCAGGCACACCACGCGCCACAACTTTCGCTTCACCACTTCATCCTCGAGGCTGAGGCCAGGGCAAATACCTGAAGACCGCACAACCAAAGCAAATTTAGGAAACACCTCATGATTTTCATAAGGTAAACCCAATTAACGCAAATGGGAGCAATCAAAGTGGTTGGAATACCAAGCGTGTCCTCTCAATAAGCCGGATTATATTCCCAACTACGACTACCCATAAAAATAACTGTTCTTTCCTAAGTGTTTAGGGAAGACGAGATCCAAATGATTTGCTTGCATTGGAGCGCCATGATATGGGCGTAAAGCCCTCTCGCGAATTCCTTCACACTAAAGAATCTAAGAGCAAAGCAATGCTAGGAAATAATGCAGATCTTTATCTCAAGATTCACCGCCACCACTATAACGCCCATGTCGCAGAAAGTCGGTTTTACGCACATTGAAATGCTGTATAAACACGCGCTTTGATAAAGGATGTAGAGGAAGAGGAGGCCATTCTCAAAGGCCGCCTCGAAAAAGCAAACCATCTTCGGCACTTGAACGATATAGGAAGTGAGAAAGTCAGGGCACCAAACTCGAACACCGAAGGAAGGCCTGTAGCAAGAAGCAAACTTATGTCAAAAAGAGGGCTCGACCCGACTAGGGCCCACAACTTCGACATTCTGCATAGTCGCCCTAAAGTAAAGTAAAGCCGCCTGGCTGCATCCGGACCTCACCGACCTACCCTTGCCTTCCCGTGACAGGAGAAGGGGGACCGGCTAAAAGGGACTCCGATCGACAACGATAGCTAGGACGACTGCACTCTCCTCCGGCCTCATTTAAGTCCGATCCTCAACATAATCGCCCTATGCGTAGACCATAAGGACGACTGGGCCTAGAGGAAGTACGCATGATTGCTGATCGTGAGGGAAGATGACGAATGATAAAAGGAAACTTCCGTACCAAAAAAAAGTGGGAAGAAGGAGAACAATTAACCACTTTAGGATCCACGAACCTGCACAAGTGAGGTAAACAAAGGGAAGAAGAAGAAAGATCGCATTCAAACTAGGGAGACACTGAAGGAACTAAGTAATACGTAACTATATAAGTCAACGTATCAATTCCCACGCGATAATCCAGAAAGTTCGAGAAAGCCAAAAATCTGAGGCCACAGAGAAATAGGTTTGAAGAACAGAGGAAATTGAGAAGGAGGAAAACTTATAAGAAAGGATTAAAGAACAAGGGGAATACGATTCGAGTAACTGAGGGATACTTCAAAAAACTTTGGGAACGTCAACCGAAATGAGCACAAAAGTCGAGAGAAGCCATCATTGTGACGCCCCGATCTCGGGGTGTCTCGTTGACCAATCGTCAACCTACGGAATATCTGTGTCTCATATCATGAGACATGTGATGAATACACATTTGAGCAATAATTATAGTATAATTTAGCACATCTAAATCACAATTTACCCACATTTGGCATAAGGATAGGTACTTTTAATTTCTTCTATGTTTTTGTGACTTCCAGTGTGTCTTTCGTGTTTAAAACGTAGCATACAAGATGTATGTCCTAGCCATATTAAGCACTACGGATGCGGCGAACAATCGACGGTCTCTGAACTCCAAGAATACAAGGAAAGCACTGGGACCAAGTGTACCCCAGACATCATCTACGTGTACCGGCATACCCGGCATAGTATAAAGGCACATTGGTACCAAGACAACACAAATTGTACCTGACACATGTGCGTAAAATTGACAAGCAGAAATCAGACTCAGACATCACTAATCACTAATGTGTACCGGTACATCTGCATGGAAATTGCGAGATTTGTCCAGAACCTTCGATCCGCACCGCCGAGGGCACTCATTAACGAACCAAAATGGGAAAATCACATTAGGTGTGCTGACACAAGTATACAGCAGCTTAATCGTTGTGGTTAGGTTTTCATAGAAGAGGGAGTTTCTCTCCATTGCTTTGAGTTGAATTCTAGAGATCCGCATTGAAGACTCTTTTATTTTCGTGTTTTTACAATTCAAGCTCTTGTAATCTTTCAAAGAAGAACAATTGGTTTGTTTTCAATTATAGTATTTCACATTTCACATTCTTAGATTTTGCAATTGAATTCTGATTTTCTCAAGTACTGTTTTTTATGATTAACATCGCTTCAATTATAACTGTTTTTATAAGTTCCATGGATTTCTAAACCCTTGATCGGGATTCTAAGGTGGAAACTCACCCTAATCAAAGTACTAATCCTCAATTCCTCTTTGAACCTCAATGGATTGTCTCGGTGTTATTCACTGCGGCAAATGATTTCATGAAAAACCCTAGTTTGGCATAATTCGACAACGTGTGAACGAGATCACTCGTACACGCTGCGGCTTGATTACAAACAAACTAAAGGTTCTGCATTAACTGGGAACACAAGTGTTCAACATTATTTAACCATCTTTCTTTCAAAAGAGCGCTTAAAGATAAATCTTCCATCAATGGCCTTGGGATGAGTTGTAAAATAAGAGGTAGGGATTTATTTGATCGTAAGAGCGAACCCAAGAATACCAAGATTCGCCTTTCTATTTTTTTAAACATTCAAATCAATCAATCACTGATCAAACAACACAACCCTACAATTCATTTTAATTTACAAATTTGAGAATAGTCACTGTCGAGAATTAGATTCACTCAGATGACCCTGATTCTCCACTTAGATACAATGCTAGATAACCAGAATTTCATTGGGAATAGAATTCTAAGACAACACAAGTACAAAGCATTTTCGCGCCGTTGTCGGAACGAACCTCGGGTCACCCGTGACAAAAGTGTGAATACTTACCAATTATGGCATCAATACTCATCAATACGGTCAACTATATACTATAGTTAAAGAGTTATTATATTACTTTCACCAAAACATATATCAAAAGTTAGAGTTCTAATATATACTTACAAAGAAAAATTCAAAGCCACAATCCACTTTCTTCTAAAACGCGCCCTCTAATGAGCGTTGTCCTCATGTACACTCCCTATACCTGAAATAATGATCCCTCGACAGGGTGGGCAATGCCCAGTAGTGATAATTTCCTACATGGGTTGCTCCCCACCTAAGTGCACTTGTCATGGTAACCAAACACACTCAAGAAAATACATGATCCTACTTGAATGTCTACATGCCCAATCCCATGTCTCGAGTCCACACTGACTCCTTCACACATGCTTAAGCCAAATGTGAGCAAAAATACAATTTTCAAAAATGTTTCTTGTCTTGAAAACACACAACCGAAGTTTCGATTCGTACACGGTAGTAAGGATGCTGAATCAACAAAATTTGTATCCTTAGTTCTCTTACTACCGTAGTCAAGCTACCGCAAGATAATGGGTCTGTGGTCGAACACGGATGGGTTTTCTTCGTACAAATGATTAAGGAAGTCAAAAATGGTGAATTTGGTTTTGGATTTTAAGGTGGGGTAAAAACAGCGGTCGGGTGGTTTGCAACCGAAAGAAATAAAATAGAATGTAAATAGAACTCAAGCATCACACCGAGTTTAAGATCCTAGGGCTAACCGAGAGGTCCCCGGTTAATTTCTCGCTGAGAAACATATATGTCACTCGAACCGGATCTTCATTTGGCATTAAAACCTAAACCCTAATAATTTTCCTTTTGATAGAAAGCATTTATTTAACATTTATGGTTCCCTACAGTGAAAATCTATCTTGACTCATCCTACAATGATTCGTAAAGGGTAACTAATGAGTCTCAATAGATCTAAAAATAAGGAATCCACTCGAACCCTAAAAGATTTCAAGTATTGATCAAAGTGGATGCACTTGCGAAAGGAAAACCTAGCCCCTTAACTCTACCTTAGTGGCTCAGAATGGTAACTAATGGATATTAGTGTATCTAAAGCCAAGAATACACTAAACCCTAAAAGCTTCATGGCATTGGCCAAAGAAAGTATCAAGGAGCTTTAAACCTAGAAATGAAAAATTTGGGAACCAAAATGACAACCTCACGCTTGAAAAACAGGGAACCACTGCCACTCAAGTGTGATCCCACCCCCAAGAACCTTCCACTTCAAGGAGGAAAGGGTTTTAAATTTCATCCCGTTGTCATCCTCGAGGTTTTCGCTCCCAAGAGCGAGAGAAAGAGGAGAAGAGAGAACCTGAACAAAAAAAGTCACAGGTCAAAGATTAAAGTTAGGGTTACAAATCTATAAGTCGGGGTTTTTATAGCCAACCCAATGTGTGAAAATGACAAAAAGACCTAAAATATGAAATTACAATAAGGACAAAGTAATTATACAAACGAGGTCATTGAATCAAAATATCAAAATCACAAGTACGATTCACATGTGGAATTTTCGGGCTAGCAGCAGTTAAGATTTCTCGCTAGCATAGCGTACTTCAGTTAGCTGGGGCGAATTTCGCTGTCAGTTTAAAATCACAAGAGATAGCTTAAAATGGAAAATTTCGTCATTCATAGTACTCGCTAGCTAGAGAAATTTCGCTTAGCCTGTTAAAAACACCGTATAGCAAAATTTGCATTTTCGCTTATGCACGCAATTTTCGCTATCATAGAGAAAATTCCAAATAAGAGCGAATTTTGGCTTACTGCTCATCACTGCTCCATTGATTACCGTCGCCGCGCCGCCGGCTCCACGCATCCCGCAACCCGTCGCTTGCCATTTTTCTTCACCTCTTCCCGCTTGAAATTCTTCATTCGCTTGCCGAAATTGATATGAGACCATATGAATTTGGTGAAAATCAACCCGACTTTGGTTATGATTGATTGACACGATAATTTGCCTCCACTCCCGCAAAAACTACAAAAATAAATTTCTAATGCAATTGGAAGCACAGTGGTCCTAACATGTCAATCGGTTAATTATAATAATTAGCACAAAAAGCGCTCAAACCAATTAAAAATAGGTTCAAAATAGCACTTTTTGACACTAATCACACCCCCAACCCACACTTGCTAGTCCCTAGAAATGAAAGAAAGAAAGTAGTAAAATACATATAAAACTATAACAAAATAACGTTTGGCAAAAAATGGTACTAAAAAAGTTTGTGAATGAGTAATGCCTAACCATAAGTAAAATCATCAAAGCCGTGTCCAATGACTACTACGAGAATGAATGCCATAAAAATTGAGTATTAAAAGAGCTCTTCTTAGTGAATCAAATGTAAACTTCCACCAAAATCTAAGTGTTTTGTCTGATCAGATCTCAACAATGTCACAAACTACACTCTCCCCCAACCTACTACTACCACAACTCCAAAGATAATCCAACTTAAATAGATCGGGGACCCAATTCTTATTCCACAATTATTTTTGCGTTAGGTGGTGCAATGTCGGTAACCGACCTCACCAAAGTCCATGTGTCGTGGATCCACCATGATCTCCTAACTAATTAAGGCTTAAAGTACCAAGTCATAAGGATCTTTCGACCACAAACTCTACAGGTGTTTCAATTTTGACTTCGAATGATTTCAGACTCCAGACTACAACTTGCTAAACTCCACCCATCAATCCATGTAGTTACACTAAGCTCCAGTGGCTCCCAACCAAAGGAAGGCTCACACCGGGCTTTAAAGGCTTTGCCATATACCCCTGACCGCGCTCCTGCTTCAAGGCAAAGCGTTGCAATTTTTATTCTTTCTTTTTCTTTCTTTTTCTTTTTTTTTTTTTCAAAGACGCATTGGCCTTCTTTCCACAGGGTCCTTAACCTATTAAAGCACAATGAAACTAGTGGCAGTTATGCAAAGTAAAAAGAGGTCACAAGAAGCCACCCTACCATTGAAACCCACTGCGGCTCGTGTGTGGTTAGCTAAAGGTGGAAGAAAAATGTCAAATCAATAAGAATTCAACTAATCATTCACTCAACCAACTAACATCAATAATCGTAATAAGGTTTAAATTTTTCCAACTCAAGAAGCCCAAAGTAAACCACAAAAATTGATTGCAAATGGGTCCAGATTTTGAAAGTGTCGTATGGTATAACACTTTATAGAAAGGGACCCACAGTCAACAACATCAAAAAACAATGAACAAAATAATAATAAAACATAACACAAAGCCACTTTGCTAATCCTCCCCCAACCCAAACATCTCTGTCCGAAACGGGCTCGATTGGAAAAATTAGAGAAGGAAGTGTTACCTCCTTGATGAGATGTGATCATTGCTAGATAGGAAACTTCGCAAGCTTTCCATCGACACCTTATTCACTCCGCTCTGCTTCAAACAAATGCTAGGAGAAGAAAGAGAGAAAAAAAGTTGACCAAATTTGGAGCATTTTACATTACACTTTCATAATAATCTCAAAAATATTCTTTCTGTCCATATTTGATTCTACACTCTAAGCCTAACGGTACCAAGAACGCCTTAAAACGAGCCTGATTAAAACTTACGAAATAAACAAAATCGGGAGCAAGAAAAGTAAAATTTATAGTATACCACGCTACAATAATTTTCCTAGCCTAGCTTAAATTCGCTATTATTAAAATTTGACATAGCGAAAATTTCGCTATGTTTGCGAAATTTTCGTGGCGTTCAATAGCGAAATTTTTTTTTTTTTTTTGATAATTTTTTTTAAAAATAAAATAAAATAAAAAATAATAATAATAATAATAAAAATAAAAAAAATGTTTTTTTTTATAAAATAAAAACGATTTTTTTTTTAGAGACAAATTATTATTATTTTTTTAAAGAGACAAAATATATATATATTTTTTTATATTATTAATTTTTTTTAATATATATAATAAAAATTAAAAGAAAACTTTTTCATATATATATATATATATATATATATATATATAAACAAACGTTTTTTTTTTTTTTTTAACATATAAAATAAAATAATAAACAAATTGGAAACACTGTGCAAACTTTTGTCCTTTAGTGAAGGCCACTGTTGATTTCAAGAGAATGTGAATTTCACAGCTGCGAACACTTGCCTTGAAGAATTTCAATTTCATTGTCACAAGAATTTCCTCAGGTTAGCGAAATTTCGCAATTTTAGCGAAATTTCACTCAGAGGCAAAATTTTTGCATTTCGCTAGGATTGCGAAATTTTCGCTAAGCTTGCGAAAATTCCTGCTGCTCCAGATTGCCCTGATCTTCAATCCAAGCTTCAAAATTTGCACACGAACTGCAAAAATTAACACAAGAAAAATTAGGAAAATTAAAAGCAAAATTAATTTAAAACATAAATTTAAATCTAAAATTAGATAAAATCTAAAAGAAAAATTATGTAAATCAAAATAAAATAATGATAAAATAAAAATAAAACAAGAGAAATTAAAACAAAAAAACGGGGAGCTTAGAAATGTCGAGAGTCCTGATGCTCAATCCAACTCCAAGACCCAAACCAACCACCGCGCTTATGCGATGTGAGCAAATCGCCATTGTTTTTGAGGTAATGGAAAAAAAGTATGTACAAAGGCCAATTAACTTCAAGTATCGCACAGCAAAGTGATGGATCGACATGAGTTTCGGGGAGCATGTGTCAGAAGCTCGATTTGGTCACAGGGGCGTATGTGCACCGGCAAAGTGGGCTATTTTAGTTGATAGTGGCAATTAGGATTCAACTTCATGGGGATTGGTCAAGGATAGGTTCTCGGGCTCCTTCCCCTCGCTTCATGTCCACACGCTTCTTCTCGCTTAATGGAAGGTTTGCCTCTTCTTCTCCCAGGCGTATAGCGCACTAACCGAGGATTCAAATTTTTCCACCAGCTTTCAGATGGGCCAGAGGCACGACTCCTCTACCATGGTGCCACCGACACTCCTCCGGGTGGACATTGTCACGATCACCAGTCTTCACGGAATCTGCAAAGTTGTCCATTCATGCTCAAAATCATCTCTCACCCCATCTAATCTTCGGGTCCGTGGAATTCTCCCCGCATGGATTTTTTCACCAATTGACATTGAATTTTTTGTTCATCCACAACATCACTCACCGCTTAGTAAGGTCCAAAAATTGTTGCTCAACTGGGGAGATTAATGCGGTGGTCAGAGGTCGGTGACAAAGAAGCATACCGGATGTGGAGGAGGTGTATAAGTGAGGGAACACTATAGACAGTGCACTCATCCATCGGGTCTCTATATTCTCTCATAGACCTAGGGTTCGATTTCACTTGGCTGTGTTGTTGCCACTCGCCATGGAAGGTTCATGTAAGCTCTAGGATTACCCTCCCGATCAGATATTGCCTTCGTGCAGGGGTTCCATTTTCTCTCAATTTTCCCACTGAACCTCAGATCAACCGCTTGCCTTCGTAATTTTAACCCATCAATATTCACTAATCCCGCAAGAGAAATGGTGCACAAGACAACACCAAAAAACAAATCTCACAGAAATTATTATTATTATTATTTTTTTTATATAGTGAAATGAACTAAAAAACTCGACAAGAACAATAAAAGGAAAATTACCGTAACTTGTGGATGAGGATCACAAGTGTTCAACAAGTCATATGCACTTAGCACCATCCCTGAATGGCGCCTACTTGACGGTGGCTACCTAGCAGGTGGATGCGAATCAATAAAATTTGTATCCTTAGTTCCTCCTAATGCTTTAGGTCAAGCTACTCGCAAAGATAATGGGTCTGTAGTCGAACACGGGGATGGGTTTTCTTCAGAGCAAATGATTTAAGGGAAGTAAAAAATGGTGAATTTGGTTTCGATTTTAAGGTGGGGGTAAAACAAGGTCGGGTGGTTTCAACCTAAAAGAAATAAAATAGAATGTGTAATAGAACTCCTTGAAGCATCGGGCCATTGAGTTTAAGAGCTCAGCTAACTGAGAGGTCCCCGTTAATTTTTCTCTGGCCGTAGGAGGATGACATATAGTCCTCTCCGAACCGGATCTTCATTTCCTGGCATTAAAACCTAAACCCTAATAATTTTCCCTTTGATAGAAAGCATTTATTTAACATTTATGGTTCCCTACAAGGAGGAATCTATCTTGACTCATCCTACAATGATTCGTAGAAGGGTAACTAATGAGTCTCAATGGATCTAAAATAAGAATCCATCGAACTCCTAAAAGATTACCAAGTATTGATCAAAGTGATGCACTTGCAAAGGAAAACCTAGCCCCTTAACCTACCTCGTGCTGGTTCGTAAATTCCATGAATTCAATGGATATTAGTGTATCTAAAGCTAAGAATACACTAAACCCTAAAATCTTGCCAAGTATTGGCCAAAGAAAGTACATCAAAGAACTTTAAACCTAGAAATGAAAATTTGGGAACCAAAATGACAAAACCCGGCCGCTTTGAAAACGTGGGAACCACAAGCAACCCGCGCATCCCAATCCCAAGAACCTTCCACTTCAAGGAGGAAAGGGTTTTAGTCATCCTCATCCCCCAAGTTGTCATCCTTGGAGGGTGTTTGCTCCCAAGAGCGAGAGAAAGAGGGAGAGAGGAAGAGAGAGAAAATCTGAACAAAAAGCCGATGTCGTAAAGATTGAAGTTGTGGTTACAAAATCTGCAGTTGGTTTTTATAGCCAACTCATGTGTGAAATGACAAAAAGACCTAAAATATGAAATTACAATAAGGACAAAGTGGTAATTATACAAAACGAGGTCGTTTGGAATCAAAAATATCAAAATCACAGGGCAGCCATTTTCGCTATGCAGGGAATTTTCTCTGAAGGTCAACATACCTCTATTAGACATCATCAAACAAGTCCCTGCCTATGCAAAGTTTTTGAAAGATCTCTGTACAATCAAGAAGGGATTGGGCATTGATAAAAAGGCATTTTTAACTGAGCAAGTCAGTGCCATAATCCAAAGCAAAAGAACCGTTAGCAATAAGGATCCGGATCTCCCACACCAGCCACATCGGGTGGGACTCAGACAGACAAAGCACCGCAGATTTAAATAAGGTGAACCTACTACCATACCAAGCAGCATAAGGGGCTAGGGTTCGGGAGAGCTTAAACCTACCAACATCACTTATCATTGGTCGATCGGGATCGGGTAAAGATCCCCAAGGGAATAGTTGAGGATGTACTGGCACAGAGACAACCCCCATCATCCAAGACTTTTAGTGCTTGACACCGAACCAATAGCAAATGGGCCCAATCATGTGCCAATTATCCTGGGAAGACCATTTCTAGCCACTGCCAATGCAATCATCAATTGCTCACATTTGGCAACATGACATTGGAGCTGAATATTTTTCATCTGAGTCACAAGCACAAATCACTGGAAGGTGAAATGGAAGGAAACAATGAAGTTCGCTTCTTGATCGTGAGTTTAGCAGCCTCAAATGTCCATGAATTGCAGGAAATAGCCAACTAAGGTGAAGCAGTTGTTTGGGAGTTGCCATCAGTAGTCACTGCAGGGCAATTGCTCAGTTCAAAAGCACCAAATGAGAAGAAAATCAACAAGGAGGAATCAAGCATCATGGCTGCAGCACAAACCACCGCAGGGGTTGAGGAGCTTCTCCTCCTTAACCCTCCATGAGTAATTCAGTGACTTTAGGCTGGTTTGGTATTCACTGAAACCAAATTGCAGCTCAATAATTTTTGGTTTTTGTTTTAAATTGGTCAATTTTAATAGTTACTATTTTTAGTAATTTTCCCTTTTTTAAGTAATTTTATCTTAATATTATTTAATTTTAGATTTTTAGATATATTTAATATAATAATTTTTATTTTGAGTGTTATTTATATTTTAATGCCGAAAATTCAATTTGGTGTGCTATACAAGTTTCGCTACACTAGCGAAACCGGTCCAATGGTCGCTCGGGCTTCCCAAATACTTTTATGTGCCGAGGAGGTGGGCTTTTCAAATTCATATCATCTCCTACTACCCGAGCCCGCCTCGCACCACCACACCGTCACCGCCGGACCCACACCGCTTGCCTCGCACCGCCACCCTCCGCGCCCCGTCCAATGCCACTCCCACCGTCCGTGCCTTTGCCCCCGGGTCCCCCGTGGTCACCAACCCCCGGTTCAAGAAATAGCTCGAGGCCCATTACTACTGAGTCCCCGCGCACACCGGCCCGCCCCAGGGTCCTCCCACTACAACCATGGTCAGACCAGAGGTGGGTCCCGCCAGCTCTCGGGTCGTCTCAAGACTCCCGAAGCAGGAGGAGCAGCCCTGGCCCAGAGTCGCCCCGCCGCCCCCGAGGAGCCTCGTGGATCCGGGAGGTACTGCACTGGATGAGACCCTAGCCCCTTCCCACGCGCCTCGTAGGAGATCCAGGAGGGCCCGTACATCAGGACCAGGGGAGTCCTCATCATCTAGGCCCGAGCCGACACCTTCACCGGCAGCAGAGGAGACCTCATCGCCCCCCGGCTTATCGCCTCGGCCTCGAGGATTAGGCGACCAAGGTTCCGCCGTGACCCCGACCTCGGAACGGCCTGACTCCACGCCGTAGACTTCCATGGAGAGTCTTATTACGATCGCCCCACTGATCGATGATCCCCTTGCCTGTGGATTCCATGACATCGATTGAGCATTAGTCCTTCTAATACATGACGCCACTAGCCTCTATCATCCCCAAGCAGTCTGGCTCTATTCATTCTATGACTCTCGGAGCGCCGAAGTCTCATTGGAGCTCCGATTCATTGATGATCGACCTCGAGGCATCTGAAGGGCAGACATTTCTGGCCAGATTGGGCCCGCAGCAATGGCAGCCACTCGAGGTTAACGGATCGGGCCCCGCCCGACCTGCAGTAGATGGTCCGCATTCCCGCACGAGACACCATACCGGACCCGCATTCATTCCCGAGAGGCGCCTCCCGCCCCGATGCTTCATTGATCATCCGTCCGACTAGCCTCTTCCGCCGCAGCACTACGTCCGTCAGAGGGGGCCATCCTCGAGGCTCAGACCGGATCTCAGAGGGACTCTGCCCGGCCTCCGAGTCGCGATGACCTCCCCAGCATTCAAGATAAGGTCCACCCCGCAAGGGCCCGCCCGAGCGCAGAGTATACCTTGTCGATGCCGCGACTTTTGTGCCAGTCCTCGGGCATTTGGATTCTAAAGGAGCCCGTATAGAGAGTGGTGATTAGATGCCCGTCCCTGCCGCATGGAGCGAGCCATGGTGATTGCCGATTTCCTTTTCCTCCAAAGACAGGACCAGGAGGGAGGCACCGACGAGGCGAGGGACTCACGTAGGAGAGATACCCCGAGGTCTAGATGGAGAGGAGTCCAAGACTCAGATATATCTCCTCCATCTCCTCCACTTACTTCACCCACACTCTACCGACACTCCCTACCATCATATACAAAGACAACACTCTCCGAGTAATGCCCACGCCGCACTCGTGGAGCCAGCGTGCGTGATGGATGCTGTTTGTTCGTTGGCTTCTACATAGGCATCGATGGACCAGAGATTGACTCTAGCCGAGACCACTTTGGAGCAGTTTCATACCATGCTCTTGCAAATCATGAGTCATCCTGCCTCCCGTATGTTCCCCGCCCACGAGATGCAGCCCACGCCAGCCAGCTACAGCCAGCAGCCTCTTGGGACATGCTACAGCGAAGAATCAGTTAGAAGAAGCCTACGTGATCCACCACCACCACTGGATCAGGTGGTCACACTGCCTTTAGCTCTTCCTATCCCTATGATATGCTGTCTATGTTATATATTTTGGTTGGGAGGAAAAGTTGTAGTTAGAGTGTCTTCGTTATGTTTTGTATAGTTTTCGCATTATCCACTACCTACCGATTTTGTTTAGATTCAAGTAAGAGCTGGCCAAGAGTATGATATTTTTTGTATGTTTAGCTATATTCATGTATTAACCATTTTGGTTATATCAAAAGCTTTACAGCACTATTTACAGTTTACTATACTTGTGCAAAGTACTTTTGTGTTTTTACTTTGTATGTCTATTTTTGCCTTTAATTGGACAATTGAATTGCCTTTAATTGAAAAATTGAAACCCTGTTTGTTACCTTAATGATAGGACAATTCCATGCATGAGTTAGTTTTTGGTCAAGTGAAGTTTCGACATATTTAACGTTGAACATTCCACCTTGAGCTAAGTCACACACTACACACTAGATTGTACCAATAGGCTGTGAAATTATATACCTCCTTTCACTTTGCAAAGCCGGCCTTAGATCTGTTGATATCCTATAATAAGTTTGTGTTACCCATATTTGAAGACCAATGTAGTATTCCAAAAAAAAAAAAGAAAGAAAAAAAAGCAAAAAGAAAAAGAAAAGAAGAAAAATAAAAATAAAAGTCGTGACGCTTTGCCTTGAAACCCGAACACGGTCCGCTGGTATATGGCGTAAAGCCTCTTTAAAGCCCGGTGCCCCAAACCTTAATCGTCGGGAGTCATCGACTTAAGGTTCGCTACACCGTGGATGTGTGGAGTTTAGCGTGTTGTAGGTGATTAATTCTTGAAGTCATCTCTAGTCCGGTGAAGCCTCGGCAGAAGCCTTGCGGGTCAGTGGATCCTTTTGGCTTGATGCTCCTAAACCTTAATCGTCAGCCAGTCAATGACCCCCGCATGGACTCCGTGAAGTCGAAGTTTAGCATTGCACCCACATCAAGTCAAATAAAGAAATAAGAGGTAGCTAATCCTATTTAGGTTGGTCAATACTTAAGGCCTTGGCAGCTTAGGTCGGGGGAGGAAATAGTTTTGCAATTTATTGCCCAATCCTCGTTACATTGTGTGAACCATTAGATTCGGCTGGAAATTGTGTCGATTTCCTCGGGATCCCATGTCGACCTAAAACTTTGTCTCCTTATATGGGTTTTGTTCTCTCATGTCGGTTTTCTAACAGGGTGTAAATTGTTCATTTTAAAGGTAATTCTTATCTGTACATACACTTTTTGAACCATATACACTTTTTGTGAAATCACGACATGCATCCCATTATGTTTTAGCATTGCTAAGGGACTAGCAACGTGTCGGTTGGGGGGTGTGGATCAGCCCAAAAAGTATTTTGAGCCCTATTCAAGTAGGTTTTGAGTGCTTTTGCGCATTAATCATATCAATTAAGCCAATTGACATGTGTGTAGGTCCACTTAGTGCCACCGAGTCCATTTCTCAAGTTGTTCGTGATTTTGCAGATTTTGCAAGCCTCACCATTTAGTTCTAGATTAATGTCAAGAGATAAATAATGTCAAGATTGCAATGATTTCAACCAATGAAAATTGAACCAATGTGAAGTGGATTTTGAAGGAAAGTGGGATGCAGTAGCAAAAAGGAGGATGTAGTGAGCAATGCAATGAAGCAGAGGCAATCCTGTGACTGGGGTTGTACTATAGGCAACCCCACAAACTTGTAACCCTACAACTTTTCATTTTAAAAAAAAAAAAAAAAAAAAAAAAGATATAAAAGTTTCCCTCTCGTAACTTTCATTTTAGGTTCCATTTCGCTTCTTCTTCTCTCTCCTCTTCTTTCATTTAGGTCAGCCAAACACCACCCTTGAGGATGACAACTCAAGGGATGCTCGGGCTAAGCCTCATGGGCCTTTGAAGATGAGGGGTTAAGGCTTGGTTTTGGGGCCATTTATCTCATGCTTTGATTGTTACACGTGATGGTATTTATGGTTCCCAGCCTTTCCAAACTAGGTTTAATGTCATTTAATGTCATTCCTTGGTCAATACTTGTCATGCTTTAGGTTCAAGCATGCTTAATGCCATGCACCGACATCCTTAGATGCCATTTACGAGCCATTGAAATGAGGTCGAGTCTATGGTTTTAAACCGAATGTGGGACTTTAATGCATAATACTTCAGGTCGACTCAAATAGGAGCCATATGTGGTTAGGTTTTATAGCTAAACAAAGATCCGGTTTTGGCTTTGACTATATGTCACTTGCCATAATGCGAGGAAATAACCCGAGGACAACTTTATAGCCCCATGTTATCAAGCTAGTGACCCAAGCCTTCAAGGTTACCATTTCACATTTCACTTTAAGCCATTACAGTTAGTCAGTGAACAAACATACTCCCACTGTTTTGAACCAAATACAGAAATCTAAACAAAAAGCCTCACCATTTTCAAACACTGATGCGAATCATTCGTGGGATGAAAACCCATCCCCCTGTTCGACCCTAGACCGCTATGCTACAGTAGCTAGACTACGAAAGTAGGAGGAACTAAGGATACAAATATTGTTGATTCGAAATCACCCTACCATGGCACGAATCAGGCAGCCTGGTCAAACTCAATCTCCCACAAAACCTGGCCTGAGCTTGAATTGTGATAAAATGGAACACCTAGAAGGATAGCAGTACAGTCAATACATTGTGGAGATAAAACCCCAGGGCATATATGACAATGAGGGACTATAGGGACCTTCCATGGCAGTGGCAACAACCTGTAGAGAGAAATCCATACCCACCTAGATCCATGAGTGACTATAGAGACCAATGGATGAGTGCACCCTCCTACATGATGCCTCCACAGTATACCTCAACTCCTTAGCCACCACAACCACCACAATTAATTTCTCCAATTGAGCAGGCCATTCTGGACCTTACCAAACTAGTGGGTGATGCTGTGGTAGAACAAAAGGAATTAATGCCCACTAAGCCAAAAATCCATATCAGGAGAATTGGTGGACCAAAGATTAGATGGGCTTCAAAGTGAAATGGATAAGAAAATTGATAACCCGCATTACTCCATTTCAAGGCCCGCCTGTGCCAGCCTTTTCATCAGAGGGAGGAGAATCTAGAGGAAGCAAAGACACCATGTATAGAGGAATGTCAACAATGCAAACATTATTTCAGGAGCTTATAGAGGATTTTATTGGAATTATCTCAAGGATTGTTTGAATCCTCGTATACGTGTGTCAAGAGTCTTCCAGGGGAGAAGAAAGAAGAAATCCTTCCCTTTATAATCGAGGAGGGTAGTGAAACAAAAGGTGCTGGAAGAGCCCAAAAGAATGTGTCCTTCAACCACCCTGCTGCACTGAACCCCACGCCACCGCCCAACCCAAAACAACCCACTTCCAATAGCCCCTCACCGACCAAGTACATATCGCCTGACACCTCGCACTACAGTAATCAAACCAAAGAACACCGCCTCCCAAAGCCAAGTCCAACCTATCACCGTCTCGCCATGCAGAACTTCAAGAGATTAGTGGCCTTTGTACATAATTTTGCCACTATATCAGCATACAAGTACCGCTTATGGCTGCATGGCACAATGTTATTAGGGTGCCTGGGCTCGATTGAGCACCGGAACTCAGATTTCCGGGAAGCTCCATTAGCCCAATGTACCTCCAAAGGCCTAAGGAAGTGGTTTGGGGGGAGCACAGTTTCCCCCACTTTTTGTTTTAATTTTTCTTGGCTTATTTTATTTTATCGTATTTTATTTTGATTTCATCAATTTTTATTCTTAGATTTTCTCTCATTTTTAGTTAATTATTGTTTTTAGATTAATTTTTACTTTCAAGAATTTTTCTTTAATTTTTTCTTGTATTCATTTTTAAAGCTCAGGTGCAAATTCTTGAAGGTAATGAAGATCAGGCAACTGAGCACAGGAATTTTTTGCAAACATAGCGAAAATTTCGCAGAGTTAGCGAAATTGGATTTTCGCTAGCTTAGTGAAATTTCGCTAAGCTAGCGAAATGGCATGGTTAGCAATAGTGAGGTAGGAAAAAGACAAAAACAAACAATAAGAACCCATTTTATTTTATTTTATATATTTTATATTAAACAAACGTTGGTTTTTTTTTATATATATTATTTTTATTTATATTAAAAATTGTTTATATATATATATATATATATATCATTTGTCTCTAAAAAATGTTTTTATTTTTATTTTTTATTATTTTTATTTATTAATTATTTTATTTTGTTTTTCAAAAAAAAATAAAAAAAAATTCGCTAGCACATTAATTTTCGCTAGCTTAGCGAAATTTTTTCGCTATGGGCCCCACTTTTGACTTCTAATTTTGTTTCGCTCATAACGTTTTCATCCGAACTCCGTTTAGTGTTCTTGGTACCGTTGAAAGCTAGATAGTGTAGAATCCAAATATACAGAAAGAACACTTTTGAAATTTTTTATGAATGTGTAATTGTCAAAATTCTCGCGAATCACTTTTTCCACTTTTTTCTTCTCCTAACTTGTTTAATTGAAGCCCAAACGGAGTGAATAAGGTGTCGATGGCTTTGAAGTCTCCTATCTTTAATGATCACATCTCATCAAGGCCTTTTCCTTCTACAATTTTCCAATGAGCCAATTTCGGACAGAGATGTTTGGGTTTGGGAAGTTATCGAAGGAAGTGGCTTTTGTATTTATTCTTTTGTAATATTTTTGCAAACCATTTGTATTTGATGTTCGGTGGCTTGATGGGTTTTCCCTTTCTATAAAAATTTGTTATACCATCTGACTTTCTTTTTCAAAATTTGGACCCGTTTTATGACAAATATTTTTTGGTTTTGCCTAACCTGCAATTTGGATAATTCAAACTTTTTCCAATTATATTGAAGTCATTGGTGGTTTCCATGCCTAATTAGTTTGGATGATTAGTTTGAACTCTTGTTAGTTTTGACCTTTTCTTGCATCTTTAGCTAACCACACAGGCACATTGGTTTTGATGATGAAGACGAAAAGCTGGCATAGCCTCTTTACTTTGCAATAACTATCCTAGTGTTGTTGACTACCTTTATGGGTTAAGGTTCTTGGAAGTTAAACGGAAATACGTCTTAAGGAAAAAAAAAGAAAAAGAAAAGAAAAGAAAAGAAAAGAATAAAAATTTACAATGCTTTGCATATGAAACAGAGCACGGTCAGAGGGGTATATAGAAAAAACCTAAGCAGTGCCTAAACCTTCTTGGTTGGTCGCCGACTTAGTGTCGCTACATAGTTGGTGGTGGAGTTTAGCCAAGTTGTAGAGTCTTTGAGTCTACAAAGAAATCATTAGTGCGAAATTGAAACTGAAGAGTTTGTGGTGAAGATCCTTATGACTTAGTGCCTAAGCCTTAATTGGTTGAGAGTCATGTAGATCCACAGTTCCATGGACTTTAGTGAGGTCGATTCTGCATTGCACCTACTGACACAAAGAATTGTGGAGACAAATTGGGTCTGATCTATTTAGGTTGGTTAGCATTTTAGGTAAATTAGTGTTTAGTAAGCTAGGTTGGGGGAAGTGCGGTTGGCTGGGTTATTGTTGAGAGGCAAATCAAATAAACACTTAGGTTTGGTGGAAGTTGGTTGGATTACGAGAGGGCTCTTTAATATAATTTGTGGCATTCATTATCTCATGATATGGTTATTGGACCACATATTGATTATTCTTAGCAGGAGTTGACATTACTCATTCTAACCTTTTGAAAATACTAATTTTGTGGACATTATTTGTTATCATTTTGTATACTCTCTCTTCATTTTCTTCTTGCATTGCTTTAGGGGACTAGCAATGTGTAGGTTGGGGGTCAGTTAGTGCGAAAAGTGCTATTTTACAAATACCCTAGTTTTAATAGGTTTTGGCTTTTGTGTCTTAATGTTATATTAACGATTATTTGTTCGGGTCCACATTGCACTTCTAAATGCATTAAGTTTATTTGATTTTATGGGAATTGGAAGCCAAGTATCGTGTCGATCAATCATAAACAAATGTCGGGTTGATTTGCCATCAATTTCATATGAGTGTATATCCAATTTTGACAAGGCAGATGAAGAATTTCAAACGGGAAGAAAATAGAAAAAATAGCAAGGCTGCGGGATGCAAGATCACGAGAGAGCAGTGGCCCAATGGAATAGTAATGCGGGATCCATCATAGAGGAGTGATGAATTTATTTATGGCATAAGCGAAATTTTCGTAATCCCTAATGAGTGCAGCTGTGCAAATTTTAGTAAACTGGCGAAATTTAAGCTGGCTTAGCGAAGAATACTGTGCATAGCGAAGTACAATTTCACTATGCCTTGTATTTTGGCTAAACTGCGAAATTTCGCTAGCTTAAGCGAGGAAACCTCTCTATCTTTAGCGGGAATTCCTGCATGTGAGGTGGTGCCTCTGTGTTTTTGATGTTTTTGATTCCCAAGCGATACGTTTTGATTGAGTACCATTTGTCCCCATTGTAAGCTTATTATATTGGTATTTTGCTATTTCACACCTCCATAGTATATAAGTAACCTGCTTTGTAACCTACTTTTTTAATCTTTAGTCTGTGTTTTCTCTTTAGGTTTATAGTTTTCTCTCTTCTCTCTCTCTCTCTCATTTTCTCGACTACGAACACCTGCGAGGATGACAACTCGGAGATGTTTGACTAAACCTCTTCCTCTAGAAGAGGCCCTTCAGTGATTGTTTGAAGGAAAAACAATGTCCTCATGTTTTCACGCAGTATTCTCCCTTTATGTATCTCACTTTTTAGGTTTGAATCCTACATGATGTACCTAAGTGGCAGGTACTTGTGAGAGCCTTGAGGTTATTGGATGCATCTTTGTTCAGATCCATGTGCCATTTTAGTTGTCATTTGTGAGCTCTGAGGTTAGATCCAGTGATGGTTTTGCTTGTTTTGGAACATAAAGGGGTAATAAATCGCATACATTAGAAGAAATGATTTTAGGGTTTTAGGTTTAATGCCAAATGAAGGCGGTTTGGGAAATGAATATATGTCATCCTCCCCGACGAGAGGAAAAAGACTGGGGACATGTTGAATGCATGAGCCGCAAACCGGTGGCCCCAAATGCTTGAGGTTCTATTTTCACATTTTATTTTATTTCTTTTAGGTTCTGAACCAACCACCCCCACATTTTTGCGAACCTTAAAATCCAAATTTAATTCACCAATTTTCCTTAAACATTAGTCATTTTATGCAGAAAACCCGATCCTTATATTCGACCACAGAAACCATTTATCTGATGGCTTATTCTGACGTCAGGAGGAACTAAGGATATAAATTTGTTGATCTAGGGATCACCCCTCATGTGATTAGTACCAAAAGTGCTATTTTGAACCTTTATATTAGATAGGTTTTGAGTCTTTTTCTTAATCATGTAGTCATCTTTAAATTAAGTGTTTAAGTCTTCTTAGTATCTCATCTTGGATTTGAGGTTATTTTGGTTGTTTGCCGGGTTTTGCGTACTTTAGGGAGTTCAATATCGAGACATATGATGAATCATGAAGATTGAACTCAATTGTCAGCTCATCGAAGCAGACTGAATGGAAGAATGAAAGCCCAGTGATGGAAGTCGCGAGTGAAGGGCAGAAATAATGCGGTGATGAATCTGATAAAATCCCAGAATTTAATAAGATTGAGAATTCAGTGGGATTCTGAAAAATTAATAAGAAAATTCGCAATCTTAAGCAAATGCAATTTAAGCTAGACACCGGGAATTCGGTAGGCCTTTGATGTCTATGAAATTTTAATTTCGCTACTCACATAAAATTTCGCTAAGCTAGCGAGTTTCGCTATGCATGAAATCCTGCTGCTAAGCAATTTTTGCATTTTAAACTATCTTGGTGATTTCGTAATGTGAAGTACCATTATGTGAATTTTAGAGCCTTAGCGAAATTCACTACTGTATCATGCTTTTTGTAATTAATTCGCGTAGGCTTCAATTTTTTGGTGTATTACTCTCTGTCTAAAAATTCGCCCAAATTGTTAGAAACTATGATGTTTTCATACATTGAATTTAGCCTATCGCCCCCTCCCATTTTGTAACAAATTTTTGGTAAGTTTTCTTTTTGTCTATGATTTTAGATTAAGGTTTAGTTTCTCTCTTCTCTCTCCTCTTTCCCTTATTTTCTTGGCTCCAAACACCCCTCTTGAGGATGAAAACTCGAGAGATGTAGCTAAACTCTTTCTTTGAGGAAGGCTAGCAGTGGTGGGCATATACGAGGTTGTCCCTCTTGTATTAAAAACTCACAGTCATGAGTGTTTATGGCCTTATCTTCTCAAAATATGAGTTCAGAATAGCATTGAATGTTATTAATCTGGCGATACTTACCATGCTTTAGAATCTGATGCATACTTATTGCTAGATGCACCTTTGTGGTTCATTAGATGGTCTTCTGTGCATTTTGAAATGATATTTAATGTTAAGGTTTCAAAGTAAGGGCATAGTCATGTTATACGTATTTGACTCGAATAGGAGTTGATTTTAGGGTGAGGTTTCTTCAGTTAAGCATGGATCAGGTGTGGCTTGGACTATAGGTTGGCAATACATAGAGGATAAAACGAGGACCTTGTTTGCCACTAAGTTACCAGTTAGTGACCTAAATCTTAAGTTAACTTTTTCACACTTCACTTTCAGTTTTTAATTTCAGTTAAACTACTTCCTTTGTTTGAAGCAAAATCAAAAAAATTAAAATAAAAAGCCCTTACCTTCTTGCACTTATGCAAATCATTCTTAGGATGAAAACCCATCCGTGTTCGACCACAGACCCTTTATCTGAGTAACCAGCTCTGGCGGTAGGAGGAACAGGTATATATGTTTTGTTGATTTTAGCTCAACTCTTGTGGCCTGAATCACCCGCCACTCTATAAAACCCTCTAATCCCCTTCATTATCATTCCACCTTTCACCCTCTTAGTTTCTAGAACTCCCTTCTCCTCTCAAATTTGCACTCCTTAGGCCAATGATAGCGAGGGCTTCGTGGGAGCTCCATTCCTGAACCGTGGGTGCACCGGGCTCCCTCCCCACACTTGATTACCTCACCCCAGGGCTTGATCCTTCTTTGTTGGCCCAACTCTCTTGCCACGAGCCCCTCGATTTCTGCCTTGTGGCCGACTCAGCAAGTCGCCCCCTCATTCTTGCCATGCCTCCCTTCCCAGGGTGTTGTCGGGGCACTCTACAGCTCTGATGTTGAGGCTCCTCTCTGTGGCTGCCCGTAGGAGATACCATGGGTTGGTCCCGCTCCTTTGTTCGATCTAATCCCGGGCCATCAGAAGGGCCCACCACCAGAGGGCCAGAGACTTTAGGCCCGGGGGTCATCCCGCCGGACCTTGGGTGCCACCCTCGTGCCTTATTAGGGCATTCTTTGGGAGCCTTGAGCCCTATCCCGACATGTATGTCGGTGGCCTTGCTTCGCACAGCCCCATCCCGGGAATGTTGGCTAACGGAGGAGATTTCCACGAGGAGGTTTACTCGATCTCCCGGCATTCAGGGGCGAGACTCAGGAGACTCCGTACTCCTTGTGGGATACCATCTGGGTAGTTCATATATCGCGTCGATACTATTATCTCAGATGATCATTAAGTTTTTATGTCTGATGACATCTAGAGCATGAGGCCAACGGGGCGCTGCGCATTTTTTCCATCGTGGTGACCGGGGATGTGATCCTCGACATCCATATTTGCTCTTCATACGCCGGTGGTCTAGCCAGTAGCGGTCGTATAGGCAAGTGGCCCGTCCGCCGACGGGAAGTAATTCGGAGCTTCTCTCATGAATATTCTTGGTGGGACGATATTATTCGGTGACACCTCAAGTATTAATGCTTTTGATAGATACATTTTGGAATCTAATATGTTTCCTCCATCATTATCGTTCGGAAGCCACGGTTCGGCCAGGCGGAGCTGATCATTACGATCACTTATTTTACTTCGGAAAGGGTCCTGTAGTAGTTTACTTGAAGTTAAGTCCATGCCTCTCCTATTTCCACAACTCTTATGTCAGGTGCTATAGCACATCGGGTTCCCGGTCGAGCCTCGATTGAAGTGTCACGGTAATTTGTGAGGCCACCTCTTATCGATCGGTGGTGGGGCATGCCTCGGGCCTTTGGCTTCCCATACAGGGATCATGCAGGGGATGAGCCTGACTGTTCGATCGTCCACGAGGGACCTATCCTATAGGCGAGCACAACGAGGAGCCTCGGCTCCGAGCTTCATCAGTTCCTCCACTTAGGTCCCTTCAAGCTCCAGGCCACGGCTCGACGGCTCCGACCTGGTGCCTCGGGCTCAGTGCCTCTGCCCCCTCTAGAGCCCTCGACCCCATTACCCATTTACTCGGTCGGGTGTAGTTGGTAGGAACACCTGCAGCCCCATGTACATTACCCTCTCCACCTGGGACTTCTTGACTATCATGGAGGCGGTCCGCACATTCTCATACTTGTGGCTTCGGGCCACACTTGCGGAGAGGATGACTCGCCGCCAGAAAGTACCCGCTAAGTAGCACATAATCGGGCCATCCTGTCACGGCTCGAGGCCACTTGGGCCTCCTTGCTATCTCTCAGTATGCCCCTACTCAAGACTCAGCTATCCCTCCCCCGGTAGGATCAGCTCCTCCACCATCAGCCCCTGGAGATCCCTTGGATGTGTTGGTAGCCGCAGCAGCATCAGCCACTTCCCCGCAGGCCCGGCACCTCGGCTGTCGGTGAGGATGGTCTTCTCCCGACCCTTAGATTGAGGAGGTTTAACTTCCTCCGCTTCTTTCTTGTTCCATTGTCGGAGAGTTAGTATTGGAAGTGATGTTAAATACTTTGACTTTAGGTTTGCTTGTACCTGGCTCAGCCAGAAACCCGTATTTGTACGTCGATGGCTTGTTGTTACTTTCAAAAACTAAAAACTTTGTAAAATACACCTTTATATATAATACAACTCTATTTTTCTACACTTTTGCATCTAATTTTGCCCTTATATTTTTGTGATTCTGCGCTCTGTAACTTGAAAGTTGGAAGCCTTTTGTATGCTACCATCAATCTTATTTAGTCCCATGCATGATTCGGTTGTTCGTGGAGTTAGAAGACCACAGTAATCAACGATGTCTTCCACCATTATCTAGCCACACACACATTGCCACGCAGTTTTCTTCGGAGCGGAAAATTTGCATCCCAACTACTTTCTGCTTAGGCCTTAACTTCATTGACGGCCTATAATAGGTTAGAGTTCCCGAAGAAGACGATAGGTCTTCCAAAGAAAAGGAAAAGACAAAGAAAAGAAAAGAAAGAGAATAGAAAAGTCGCTGATTGCTTTGCCTTCCAAACCCAGAGCACGGTTGCGAGGGTATGTGCAACCCAACTAAAGCACGGTGCCCTAAGCCCGGCGGTTGGAGCCAGGCTTAGTGTAGCTACATGGGTGGATGGGTGGAGTTTAGCGAGTTGTAGGTGATAGATTATCGAACTCATTCGAAGTCCGGGGTGAAACCTGTAGAGTTTGTGGTCGAAAAATCCTTTTGACTTCATACCCTAAACCTTAGTTGGTTGGGAGTCATCGGTGGATCCCCGTTACACGGACTTTGGTGAAGTCGAGTTCTCAGCATTGCACCCTACAATACAATAGAAGTGTGAAATAAGAGTGGAACTAACTCTATTTAGGTTGTTCAGCAATCTAAGGCATTGGCAGTAGCTTGGTTGGGGGGGGAGGGATAGTAGCTTAGCAGCTTGTTAGTAAAAACTGATCACCTAAACACTTACATTTTGATGGAAGTTTAGGTTGATTTCCTTGGAATGAGTCTTGCCTTTAAACTTGTCTGATAATATCGGTTATTCTCCTAATTTGTTTTTGTACGAGTCCCGATTTTCATCTTGAAGGTAAGGCCTCTCCCTTATATACGCACTTTTTGGAAGAGCCAGTCACTTTGCGTATATAACCTTCACTTGATCTTCCTTCTTTTTATCATTTCCACAAGGGACTAGTAATGTGTCGGTTGGGGAGTGATTAGTACCAAAAAAGTGCTATTTTGAGCCCTATTTATAACAGGTTTTAAGCATTTTTTTTGTGTACTAATCGACCTCGATAACTCAATTGATACATTGGGGTCCTGACTTTGCTATAGAACACATTTTGTACCTATTTTTGAAGTAGTTTTGCGGTCGAGTTCCTTAATATATTGATCGATTCAAACCACGATGAACGAGCGAATTCAAAGATGCATGATTGAGTAGAAATTTGGAGCAAAAAATGCGAAAGAAGAGAGATCGGTGGAATTTTTTGCGGGGTTGCGAGATTCAAAGATGCATGTATTACACGCATTGATCGCTGACCCGCCTTGTGGTTTTATACAAGCTTGCCCTTGATTTAATTTTTAATTCTTTTATACACTTTTTGTAATTTTTTTGCTACTACACCTATATAAGTCGCCTTTACTTGTAAATCAATCAACATTTAGTCCATCAATCAATCAGGAAAAGTTGGCACGAAGCTTCCTCTCCCTCTGCTAGCTAAAACCCCCTCATCCTTGAAGGGGAAGGCCACTAGGTGTTGGTTTTGAAGGAAGCTGCATGTTCTCATGCTCTTCATGTATGCATTTAATTGTATTTGTGCTCCTGCTTCTCACCTTAGGTTAAAATCTCTTAGGCATGCTCTCCCTAATGTGTATTTGCTTTTAGGTTCGCAGCCTTTCACTAGATCCACCGATGCCCGCTAGTTGTCTCATATTAGTTATCAGAGGGTGGTGGTTTTTGAGATAGTTCTCACCAAGCAGACATTTATATGCCTACTGTACTCTATCTTTCAAGAGGAAATCTATTAGGGTTTAGGTTTTAAAGGTAAATGAAGATCCGATTCGGGAAATGACTATATGTCATGCTCCCCAACGTGAGGAAAAAGACCGACATGTCAGTTAACTTAGAACCCTAAGCCCAGTGGCCCGAGACTTCAAGTAATTATCTCTTAACTTTTTACTTCAAGCTATTTCCAGTTTTCAACCATTCACCCACACTGTTTTTAACAAACCCTAAAAAAATCGAACAAGAAAACACCATTTTCAATGCACTGCAACTCTTCTCTCACGAAGAAAACCCATCCCCGTGTTTGACCCTAGAGTCACTATACTGCAGTAGCTTTGCTACGTCAATAGTAGGAATCCTAGGATATAAATTTTGTTGATTTCGAACACCTACTTGGCCTAAACGAATCAGCAACGTCGTGAAGTTCAGGTGAATGTCACGACATTCCAGAGAGTTATATTTTCAACGTCGTGATGTTGGGATCCAACGTAGAGACATTCTAGAATGTCAGGCTTCCAACGCTGCAACGTTGAGATCCAACGTTGCAACGTTCCAGAGGCTTCTATTTTCAAAGTCGCGACGTTCCTGAGAGTTAATCAAATATGAGTTTCCCATGTCGTGACGTTGGGAACCAACTTTGAGATGATGCGCAGGAGCCATATTCGACCTTTCAACATCGTGCCATTGCAACTCAACGTCGCGATATTACAGAGAAGAAAACTCAACTTTTTGAAAAACAAATTTCTAAGGTTAAGAGCACTCCCCTTTTTAGATTCCGATCATTCAACCCTCGCTGACAATTCGAGCCCTCTTGCCATCGCCCAATCTCAGTTCGAGGAACAGAACGACTATAGTTCAGCCTCCGAGAAAATTTTCATCTCTAAAATAAATGTAAACATATGCAAAGTTACACTAATGAATGAAAATTTGAAATGCTCGTCAGCTCCTAAGAGTGCTTTTAATGTTATGAGCTTAACTTCCCTGAATTTCAATGCTCCTGAGACTACGGGACTATACGAACTCCTTATGGCACTATTTTCGATGTGTTCAGATTTATGGCCTGCTTGATTGCATGAAACTCGCCCCCAAAGTATGGCTTCAATCATTGTGCGTTAACTTTAAAGCTCCCTTTCTCTGGGTGCATAATTTTCACTCCTCTATACAGAAAAACCTGAGTCATAGTAAATGGTCTTAACCACCTCGACTTTCATTTCCCTAAGAAAAGATTGACTAGGGAGTTAAATAGAAGGACTCGTTGACCCGGCTCAAACTCTCTCCTTATAATATGCTTATCGCACAGATTCGCCTTTCTTTATATATCTTTGTGTTCTCATACACCTCATTGAGGAACTCTCTAATTCACTAAGCTACAGTATGCTTTTCTCGCCGGTCATCTTACTATCCATATTCAACCGCCTAGTTTCCCAGTATGCTCTATGTTCCAATTCCACAAGCAAGTGGCATGATTTCCCAAACACTAGCCTGAATGGTGACATTCTCAATGGTGTCTTGAATGTTGTTCTATATTCATAGAGCGCATTATCTATCTATTTCGCCCAATCTTTCTTCGAGCTATTGACAGTTTTCTCTAAGATAGATTTGATTTCTCTGTTTGACACTTCTGCTTGGCCATTAGTCTGTGGGTGGTATGCAAGTGCGGTCCGATGCCGAACACCATATTTTCTCAACACGTTGCCAACAAGTTTGCTATAGAAATGAGTTCTCCATATGATCAACGCCTCGAGTTCGAATCGGGTGAATATATGACTACGGAGAAAGCTTGCTACCACTTTGGGCAATTAGTTTAGGGTAGGCATGGCCTCCACCATTTAGAAACGTAATCTACTATTAGAGAGCAATAAGAAGGTCGAAAGATGAAGGAAAGGGACCCATAAAATCCATCCCCTAGGATATCAAAATGTACTCTCCTCCCTCTAAAATGTAGCCAAAGGCGACTATCCGGCTTTGATATGCTCCCATTATTTGGCATTTGTCACAAGTGTGAATAAACCGGTGTGTGCATCTTTGAATGCGAGGCCAATAGAATCCCAATTAAAGCATCTTGGCAAGATGTTCTATTTCTCCTAGTGCCCCCCACATGCTAGATTGTGGCAATGATTTAGAATACTTTCCATTTTTTCCTCTAGGACACATTTTCTATCACCTCGAACGACACAATGCTTATATAAAATGGGCCTCCCAAAGAGGTAGGTGTTTTGAATCGTGCGAAGAATCTCTTCTTCTCACGATAGCAACTCAAAGCGGGAGACTTCGCCACCAAGTAGTTCACAAAATCCAGAAACCAAGGCATCGGCTCTTTGTCATCAATCGCCAAGAGTTGTTCATCGTGTGAAATCATCATTGATCTCGACTTTACTCGATCCTTCCAATCATGAAAGATGGCTTCCGCTAATAGATTTTCATCTTTCTTATCTTTAATTTACCAACCAAACTCCGTAGCAGTAACACCCACTTTATCGCCCCGCCACGTCCTTCTTAGTCATCAGTTACTTAATGGCTGAATGGTCGGTGTGCACTATTACCTTGTTACCAATCAAGTACAGCCGGAACTTGTCAAATGCAAACACAATGGCCAAATTTTTTTTCAGTTGTTGCATAGTTTAGTTACGTATCATTCAACATCCGACTCACATAATAGATAACCTGAAATGTTCTTTCCCTTTTTTGACTTAGTACTGCCCCTATTGCGTTGTCACTCGCATCACACATTAGTTCAAAAGGAAGATTCTAGTCCAGCGCTACTACAACAGGTGGCTGACCGAATTTCATTCTTTAGAAATAAGAACGCCTTTCATTACCGCATCATCAACCTGCAAGGCGCCCTTGAACAAGAAAATTCAATAGGGGCTTAACTATTTTGGAGAAATCCTTTATGAATCTCTTGTAGAATCCCGTGTGACCTAGAAAGCTCCTTATTCCTTTCAATGAAGATGGAGGTGGTAGCTTCTCTATTGTTTCAATCTTGGCTTTATCTACCTCGATTCCTCTTTCTGAGATCCGGTGCCCTAGTAAAAGGCCTTCCTTCACCATGAAGTGGCACTTTTCCAAGTTCAACACAAGGTTAGTTTCCTCACATCTTATTAGTGATGTATCAAGTCCTCCATAAAATTATCAAAGGATTTCCCTAACATAGAGAAATCATCCATGAATACCTTAATTGTTGTCTCGACCATGTTTGAGAATATAGTCATCATGCAACGCTGAAACATGTTTGGCGTGTTACATAACCCAAAGGGCATTTGCCTAAAAGCGAACGTACCATACGGGCACGTAAATGTTGCTTTCTCTTAGTCATCTGGTGATATAGTGATTTCATTATAACTCGAATACCCGTCCAAGAAACAGTAATACTCATGCCCTGCTAGCTGATCTAGCATATGATCCATGAATGGTTTCTAGTTGCCTTATTTAATTTCCGGTAGTTTATGTAGATTCTCTACCCTGTAACTGTTCGAGAAGGTAGCAATGCCTTATTCTCAGTCCTTATCACTGTTGTCCCTCCTTTTTTTGGGACAACCTGTACTAGGCTTACCCACGAACTATCTAAGATGGGGTAGATCACCCGCATCTGTACCAATTTAAATACCTCTTTATTACCACTTCATCGTCGGGTTGAGTCTCCTCTTGAGCCTCCACTGATGCCAAGGTTTGCTCTATCCTCTTGGCTGAGATCCGTGCATACACATGGAGGGGCGGATCCTTTTCAAATCAGCTAGAGACCGCACGATGGCATCCTTATGATCTCGAAGCACTCTTAAAAGTTTCTCTTCTTCCACTACTGTCAGAGATGCCGATATGATAACTGGTAAGGTTGAGGATTCCCCTAGATAAGCATACCTCAAGTGACTAGGGAGTGGCTTTTGCTCCAACTGTGGTGGTCGCTCAACCGAAGGCACTGAAGTTTGAGTGTTCTCTCCTAATGACTCATAATACTTCCTTCTGTTCGGCTGGAAGGAGTCCATCCACTTCACATACTCTTTGACCTCTTCACTTAGTTCCTCTTTAGCATTCTACATAAGGTTAGCTTCTAAACGGTCAGTCAAACCACTTTGCCTAGGCACTATAGCCTCTACTGCCTCTATCATAAAACATGCATCGCTCTCCGCTAGATGCCTCATAGCATTGAATACACTTAATCTGACCTCATCGTATTGCACTTGTGTTTCACCTCTCCTTTGGGACATCAATCATACACTTCCGCGCATAGAAATGGTATGCCCGGGGTGATAATGGGTGCACTTTATCTTCCTCCTCCATGTCTAACACTATGAATTCAGTTGGGAAAATAAACTTGTCTACCTTTACTAGAACATCTTCTATCACTCCCGAGGATACTTAAATGATCTGTTCCACGCCATGTGGTGACCGTAGTGGGCCCACACCACCTCCAACCCCAACCGGCCTAAATGGATAAAGGCATGAGGTTAATACTGGCTTCCAAGTCACATAAGTCCCTCTCGAAGATCGAGTTCCCTATCTTACATGGGATTGCAAGATGCTTGATCCTTCAAATTTATAAGTAATTTCTTAAGTATAGCATCACAGCCTCTAATAAGATTTATCAGTTCCAATGTTTGATAACAACCGTTTTTTTTTCCTTTTACAGCAGATATATTTCATAAATTTCATATTAGTTAATATATGTTCTAATGCTTCTGTAAATAGAATGTTGATTTGCAGTTTCTTAAACACTTCTATGCATTTGGTAAACTGCTTATCTAGTTTATTCTTCCTCAAACTCTGGGGATATAGGACTGCTGCAGAGGGTTTAGCTATAACTGCTTGTTTCTCAATCTCTTTCCTCTCCTCTAATATCTTTGTTGACTTCTACTCTTAGGGTTGCTCCCCTTGCATCTAATCTTCCGGGCTGAACTGGTCCACTACCTCAGTTTCCTTTTCTCTTACTACTGGTGGTTGCCCCTGAGTAGCTAGCTCTCTACCACTTCTTAACATGATAGCCTTAACATGTTTCTTACCTTCACCAGTCAGGTTTGTCTATGAATTGCTTGGCAAAGAACCTTGCTGCCTCTCAATCAATAGATTGGCTATTTGGCCCATTTGCATCTCCAGGTTTCTCAACCGTATACCCGAATATTCAACCAGTCGACCGATTCTCGTATAGTCAGCTTTGTTTTATTCATAAAGGTTGTATGAGAAGTAAGCATTTGAGCTAGTGCTTCTTCTAAATCTACTATTTTCTTTGCTGGCGGTTTGCTAACTTGGGAAGGTGGCATGCTATTTTGATTGTTCCTCCATCCATAGTTCTGGTTGTTATGATTGTTTCTCTATCCTTTGCCCTAGTTCTGGTTCTGATTCTGATAGGTGTTACCCCCATACTGACCCTGTTGTTGATTCTGGTTAAATCTTAACACATACTGTGCATGTTCTACTATCATCTGGCCTAACTGGCATTCTATAGTACTGTGTTATCCTCCACATGATTCACATATCCCTACGGGTTAGCTTAATAACATTGCAAACACTCCGTCAGCTTTGTAACTCCGTTGCTGGGCCAGGAGACATGACTTACCAAATCGCTCAAGACCTCGTGTTTGCACCTACCACCGCTCTTCCTCGACATCATCTTTCCCCGGGCTATTGGTTACTATTAGTAGCCATGCCCCCTAGGATTCCATACGATTGGTCTATAGTCTTTTCATCAAGACGCCCGCCTGGCGCATCTATTACCGTTTCAGTAGAAATACCAGACCGCCAGAAAAGGTATGGACTTGCATCCATCCAGTTAGCCTGTGATGTGGACACCTCCTTAATAATTCATGAAATCTCTCGGAGGCCTCAGCTAAATTATCCCCTTCTAATTGTCTAAACGTACATCTCTTGCACCAATTATGCAATCTTATACGGAACAAACTTTGTAACAACCCGACCCAACCATGTAGATATTGTCCGCTTCGGGCCCAAGGAGCCCTCACAGCTTTAAAACGCGTCTACTAGGCTGAAAGGAGCCCATACTTATATAGTGCCAGGAAATTTCTCCCATTTCCGATGTGGGATGTGACAAACACCTCCCTCCCATGCGCATAATAACGTCCCGTCAGGTCCTGGGCGGGATCTGGGCCACGAAACAAACCCCTACATCGGGGTCAGGGATCGGCTCTGATGCCATTTGTAACGACCCGGCCCAAACATGTAGATATTGTCCTCTTCGGGCCCAAGGGGCCCTCACGGCTTTAAAAAGCGTCTACTAGGTTCAGAGGAGCCCATACTTATATAGTGCCAGGAAATTTCTCCCCTATCCGATGTGGGATGTGACAAACTTGGTCAAGAATTTATGTACCAAATCATTCCATGAGATATCGGAATCAAGGTTGGCTTGTCGTCCAATGTTTAGCCTCATCATTCAGAGAGCGAACAATCTCGCCTTAGTGCTTCTGTCACTCCATTGTATTTGACGATGTTGCATACTTCAATGAAGTTGGTCAAGTGCGTGTTCGGGTTCTCACTTGATAGATCATGGAACTGAATGTTTAAAGCATTTGCAAGGTTATTGTTTTCAGCTCAAAATTGTTCATCTGAATATACCTTCAGATTACATCAACAATCGAGGTGATAACTCAGCCATGGGTCAATCATCGGCCAGATAAACATCCTAGGAGCATAATTCCAACCATTATTCCCATTTTCAATTTCTCACTGCTTTGCTTTGGCCTTGATATTGCTCTTCATTGTTCTACATGATTGCTAGATCTCTTTGGTGTGCTTCTCTTTGTTCTCTGCGTAATCAGTGTAAGGTTCTTTTAGGTTCAGGATCGAACAGAGGTAGTTCAACTTGACCCCATCTTCACATACACTCACAATAATCTTCACTGTAATCACAAGCACAAACACGGAGACTAAATTACAAGAACTTATGTAAACAAAATAAAATGAAAAGCAACAAAAATTCTAGAGTAATATCTAATTACACTATTGTCAATATCAACACTAAACTCCTCCCCGACAACGACACCAAAAACTTGATGGGTTGGGTATAGGTGTGTAAATTAGTATAAAATGTAGGCCCATACACGCAAGTATACATGTTGAGTTTACATAATATAGTGGCTAATTAAGTGTCGCTCCCATGAACAGAAGTGTGTTGAATACTGGAATCAGCTCTAGAGTATTATCTAGATCTCAAACTTGAGTGAATTACTACTAATTCAATGACAATTGACCCTAAATGAGTTGTTATTTTAATTAATGAGGACTAGGGTATTGCCTCTCCTTGCCACATTCAATGGATTATAATCTATGTAAAATTTGTTATTCAGTATATTAACGGATATACGTTTGTAGGTTAATCGTGCCTACGAGATATCCTCTCTTGAGGTATATTCTCCTATCTCGCTTAAGCAGGTTTATCATGACTTCGGGCTCAACCTCAACCTCGAGACACTTAAACGGTTAAACCCTAATCGCTACATTCAAAACCAAGAGATCTCTACTCCGATCAACGCGTCACTCTACCCGGATCCCCATGAACCTTTATCTCTTGATCTTAGATTCCCGACAAAAGCAAGTTGGTGTTGGCTAAACACCACCATGTAGGTAATGAACTGGAAATAGAGCAAGTCGATATCAAATATATAGATGTACTGAATAAACTAAGTTAAAAACTAAGCCATATGAATATAACAAGAGTACAACAAAACCCTAGAAATAAAGTTAACATCATTATGATCATTATGAATGATTTAGTTTTGATGAGTAGGAGTTCAAGAAAGAATATACAAGTACAAGGATTTCCTGGCCAATTTCGACCTTCCCTGCGGTCGCCTTCTCCATCTCGTATCCCGTTCTCCAATCTTTCTCATCTTTCTCGTTCTTTTAGTTATATCTAAAAAATTATCGCTGGGAGAGTCCCGGCGACGTCGCGACGCTGGCTGATGTAGGCTGCACGTCATACGACCTCAACGTCACAGAAACTGCTTGACGCTGCTAACGTGAGAACGCCACGATATTACATGAGCTCTCCTCCACCCTTCTTCAAATTTCCACACATAGGCTTAAATAGCCGTTTTTCACCCGAAATGCAATAAAGTCGAGTATCGAGCATACTACATTCAATACACTGGTTGGCCAGATGAAATGAACCGAAAACAAGATCGAACGTGGGCATATGATAAAAAAAAAAAAAAAAAAATTTGCGCGCAAATGGGGCACTCATATCAACCACTAATATGAAGGTAATATGGTTAAGTGTTGTTCCACACCATCTAAAGAGTGAAAGATGAATGTATATATGTGGAGAACTTAAACTCAACTGTCAATACTAACAAGGTTCCCAATAGAAAAGCAAAGCCACGAAGGACTAATGAAAGCCATGTGTATGTCTGATGAGCTTAAAAGTCATCTATTTTTAGTCCATTTTTCTGCTTGATTTCCATCTAAACAAGACTGGATGGCAAAGTGCAAATATGGGATAATTCAACTCCAAACTGTTAAATGGCAAGGAATTCCAGAAAAAGAAGAATTTTTGCAGAAAAAGAAGCAGAAGGTGGATGAGCGTTGATGAGATAATTGGCTGAAGCAAGTTGCAACAGAAAAGGCGCACAAAGATGAATGGAACCCGGCAACGCAGCTCGGTATAAATCAAAAATGCATATCTAAGCCGCAGCAGTGAAAAACTCCAAATAAAACAAAGCTTATTTGAAGAACAAGGCAGGCTGAGAGTTACAGAAAACTCTAGGTGAAGCAACCAGGAAATGAAGAAGAAGAAGACTTCATGTCGCGACATCTTGAGGCTGTCGTGACATCACAACAGCAAAGCTACCATAACGCGCAGCGCGACAACAAAGAGTGAAGCAGAAGAGGTCGCGACATCCTTAATAGACTGCTTGTCGCACATCGGAAATCTGGAAGAATTGAGGCTTTACAAGAGAAGCGCCTTGAAGCTATGACAAGCTTGGTGAGATGAAGCTGATGTAACTAAGTTGTTGTCGCGATGAGGACTCCAAGTCGCGACACGAGCGTGACGGGTTAAAACCCAGCGGCATGAATCATGTCGCGACAAGGGATTGATGTCGCGACAACAGGAACCATCAAGTGAAAACTGCATAGCCATAAGCCGATGTCGCGACAAGAGATTGATGTCGCGACACCAAGAGCAATCAGTGGAAGCTTGCAAGTTCCTTAAGCCGATGTCGCGACAAGAGATTGATGTCGCGACAAACAGAAGTAACCATTAAAAAAAACCTCATGACATATACATGTCGCGAAGAAGGATTGATGTCGCGACATCAAGAGCATTCAGTGAAAAGATACAAGTGGCGATAAGATTGGCGCTTACGTACGATTGATGTCACGATACAAGAGGTTGTTGTCGTGGACACCAAAAGAAGCCGGGCTTGAAGCTCAGAAGTCACTTTAGCTCATGTCGCGACAAGATATCGATGTCGCGACATCATGAGCGACCAGTTGAAACCTGCAGAGCAATAAGCTGATGTTGCGACAAGAGATTGATGTCGCGACAAGAGATTGATGTCGCGACATCCGAAGACATCAGTTGAATGCTGCAAAAGACTTAAGCTGAGGTCGCGACAAGATAACGATGTCGCGACATCGAGAGACCAATCAAACCTCGCAGTCAGGTCGCGACGAGATCGAGGTCGATATCAGTGATCATAGTTGAAACCGCAGTTAGCATAAAGTGATGTCGCGACAAGGGATTATGTCAAGCATCGTGAACAATTCCGCGCTTGGAAATTAAGACTTAAGCTTATGTCGCGACGCGGATATCGATGTCGCTGGCTGCGAGTCAAGTCTTGACCTAAACATTAACATGGCTCTTACTTGAAATCCACAAAGACTCCGTGACGGGATTAGGGGCCCAATTGAGAAACCCTATAAATACGCAGCTACCCACCATAAAAGGCAGCTTGGCTGCCAATAATGCATTTGTGAGAGGTTCAGATAAATAAGGCTCATTTTCTTATTTTTCTTTTTCGTTTCTTTTCATTTCTTTTCTTTCTTCAATGTCGAAGTAGTTGAGATTGTATCAGATTTATCGCTCTAGTTTTCGCTTCTTCTCTTTTCGAATTGATGTTATACTTTGGAGTCAAGCTGAATGCGTAAATCAATTCTTTCAAATTACTACTGATAATTTGAGATCCGCATAAATTTCGAATTCTAATTTTCCAGCTTTCCAATTGCACTGCTCATGACTCAGAGAAACGTAGTGTAATTCAGTAATTTAGAACCCAAATTCTTCCATTGGAGAAAAGGTTATGAAGTTAGAATCAACTTTCCGTGAAGAAGGTAGCTTTTGTGATTTAATTTCCGTTTCTGAATTTACTTCTGGTTATGGTTTCTATTTTATTTGATCTGAATATCAGTGTCTTATACCAGTTATAAGACTTGTCTCACTGCTCTGATTTCAAGGAGGCCTCTCTGAGTGACACAGAGAAGGCATTCCTAAGAGTTTTGAACATTTTCTTAAGGGTATATTAACCTGCTATTATAGATCTAATGAGCTCTGCAGGTTTACTTAGATAAATCCTCTTCTCACTTGAAATCAAGAATGAGTTGAATGAGTTATCAATTTAAACAAGCAGAGAGTTCACCTCAATTCGAATAGTGAAACCAATCCCGTGTTAGCTGAGATCTAATCAAGGAGAGGATGATATATTCTAATTTGAGGAAGAGCAACCAGGAAGTTGTATATCCTTGCTTGACCGATAACTTGGGAGCTAAGGTTTACATCTCTAAAATGGGTATGAAGTATTTCAAAAGAAAAATAATGTGATAAGGAAATTACAATCAAAAGTAGTTATCTAATTCTTATTTCGAGAGAATCAGTAAATTATATAATGAACTGTGAGTGATCCAATGACAACAAACGCCTGGATTTAGAACTTAAAACATACAAGCAATGATATTTAAAGATATTCTACAGTATTGATTTTTCAATAATAGTTTTCTTGATATGCTGCTAAGATAAACAATAATATCCCTTTAATCTATCTAGTTATTTTTTACTCTACTTGATTTGCAGTTTGAATCATTGATTTATTTATGGTTCTTTTATGCAATTTTATATAGAAGTGAAAAGCCAATCTGAATGCCATTTTTAGGTCCAAATAGTATGCGACTGAATAAACAGTAGTTTGATTTGTAGAATTCTGAGATCCTGTGGGATCAAGATCTGGACTATATCCATTTTATTACTTGGCTTCACCTCAAATGGTAAGATATTAAAAAGTAACTAAATTGAAAATAAATTACTAGGGCTAGTTTATATTGTTTTAATGAACTAAGTCATGGATATGATTGGTTGAGGATTGAACATAGTCCCTTGCACTAATGCTGAACTTACACATAGTCTAAGAAGCAAATAAATTCACCAGCAACTGGCATCCAAAAAGACTTTAATGAACATGACTTAATCTTTCCACCAAATCCCTAATAACATTTAAAAAACCAAACACTGACACTTTCTTGCTAAAAGTCTTTTTTAATCTGGATATGAAGATAAAAAACTAACATAAAATAGAGGCCATCTTCCTAATCTAAAGAACATAACATGTGCCAAAGATGGGAGAGATATGAGAGTTAGCTCATTTATTATCCCTGTGATTTGATCATCTGGTCAGTGATTTAGAGATGTAGTCAATGGAGGTTCAGCCTGAAACACTGTGATCGCCACAGTGTACAGATTCCAACTTAATTAATATTTAATCTGAGTGTCTTCCTAATGTTGAGCTGGTTTCATCATGAGGAGGTTCCAGGCCAGAATATCGGATAAGTCTTCAATCCTCATAAAATGATTCAGACAGTTTAAAACATAGACTTTTTGTCGGATTTGTGGATTTGGGTTCAAAACAAGGAGTTGTTTATTTACTCAAGTTAGAATCAGAATGGCTTAAAGTGAAGTGTTTAAGAAAACTTTAAGGTTTGCAATAATAGCTGATGATATGGAGTATTATTGGTATGTCCTTTGTTATTTCTATTAGATAAATGGACATATAGTCAAGCTTAAAACCGGATCTTTTGTTTTAAATATAAACCTAACCCTAGAAAATCCCACTCCTATTTTGACTGCCAAACCATGCATTTATTCAAAGTCCCTGATCAATTGTTAAACCCCTAGTATCTAAATCCTCCTCACAATGGCTCGTAAATGACATTCAAAGGATGTCAGTAGTGATCTAGCATTAAGAATGCACTTGAACCCTAAAGTACACAAGTGAATGAATTAAAGGAAGGACATTAAACACATTAAACCCTAGATTAAAAAGTCATGGGAACATAAATGAAATTCAGAATGATGAAAGGGATGTAGGACAACCTGCAAAAGAATCTCAAACTAAAAGCAGCAAACCTCCTTCACATAATAGAGGCTTGAAATAAGCATCCCTGAGTTGTTTCATCCTAAAGGGGGGTGTTTGGCAGCCAAGAAATGAAAGAGGGAGAGAGAAGAGAGGAAACAAGTCCCAAAAATGAGCTAAACTTATAAAAAACAAAGTTGTTCCGTTACAAAGTTGTGGGGCTTATATAGTCCAACCCAAAGTGTGAAAAATACAAATGCCTAAATAGAGAGATTATATATGGAATAAATGGTAATATATCAAAACGCGGTCATTTGGCATCAAGAATTCAAAAACACAGGGCTGAGATTTCGCTATGCAGAAATTCACAGCATAGCTAAAATTCCTGCCAGCCGAGAAATATAGAGAGTGTAATAAATTGAGAAATTTCGCTAGAATGGTGAATTTTGCTAGCATAAATGCGCTAGCTGATTCGCTACGCAGGTCGAGCCAAAATCAACAAAATTCTATACACCTGTTCCTACTACCGCCGTAGTCAAGCTACCAAGCAAAGATAGTGGTCTAGGGTCGAACACGGGGATGGGTTTTCATCCTAAAAATGATTTGCATAAGTGCACGAAGGTAAGGCTTTCTATTTGGACTTTTTGGATTTGTTTCAAAAACAGTGTGATGAGTTTGAAAACTGATTAATTGTAAAAACTGAAAATGAAGTGTTAAAAGTTAACTTCGAAGATTTAGGTCACTAACTTGGTGACTTAGGGCAAACAAGTGTCCTCGGGTTTTATCCTCACGTTATGACAAGCAACCTATAGTCCAAGCCACAACCGGATCTATGTTTAACTAGCAATCCTCACCCTAAAATCAACTCCTATTTGACAATACGTATAAAACGTATTATGGCCCTTTTTCAGTTTGAAACCCTAACATTCAATATCATCTCGTAGGCTCAGAAAGACTATCTAATGAACCACAGTGCATCTTAGCAACAAGCACTGTAATCCTAAGCATGGTAAGTATTGGCCAAATTAATAACATTCAATGCTATTCAACCATATTTTGAGAAGATAAGGTCATAAACACAGTACCTATAGCTTTTAATACAAGAAGACAACCTGCATATGCCCCACCTCACCTGCTTAGCTCCTTCCCTCTTCAAAGGAGATAGGCTTAGGTTTCAAGCATCTCTTGAGTTGTCCTCAAGGAGGGGTGTTTGGCAGCCGAGAAAATAAGAGAAAGAGGAGAGAGAAGAGAGGAAAAATAAAACCCTAACTAAACTACGAGACTTTATTTACAAAAATGAAAACTTACAAAAAATTCTTCTCCCTCCAATTGTTGCTTACTTTCTTGTCTTCAGTTACAAAATGGGAGGGGGCTTATATAGGCCACCTCAATATATGAAAATACCAAAAAGCCTAACAATTTGGCTAATTTAAAGGACTAGAGAGTAATACACCAAATTTGAAGTCGGTTGCATTAATTACAAAAACATGATACAAGGGTTGAATTTCGCTTGTTGCAGAACAATTTCGCTTAGGCAGTTAAAATTTCGTTAGTTAGCTTAAAATTCTCATTAGTTAGCTTAAATCCCCGAGAGATAGCGAAAATAGAAAATTTCGCTAAACATTGGCAATTTCGCTAGCTTAATAAATTTTTTGCGGAGTAGCTTAAAATACGAAATTTCGCTAGAACAAAGGCTCAAATATGTGTCTAGCTTAAAAATTGGTAATTTCATAAGGTTTAATTTTCTAAGATCACAAATTTTCAAGTAATCCTAGCTAAAATTTTCGCAACTTTAGCGAAATTTCCTGGTTTTGTTGATCTTCACCGCTTGCTCTCGTCTTCAACCCGCATCAATTTTTCTTCACTTTGCCTTCATTTTTTTCATTGATTCTCGGGTATGATCACGGCCGATAATTGGGACTAATCTTCGTGATTCATCATTTAACTCGATATCAACTCCCCAAAGGAAAACCTGCAAAACAATCAAAATACCTCTAAATGGCATAAGTGTTACCAAGAAGACTCGAACACTTCAATTGGCATAAATGACATGATTAGCGCCGCAAAAAGCACTCAAACCCATCTAATATAGGTCTAAAATAAGACTCGGGTACTAATCACACCCCCCAACCGAAACGTTGCTAGTCCCTTAGCAATGCAAAAACTAAAAGGAGATATATGCAGTGATTTTCAAAAAGTTTATGATTCAAAAAGGGTATGTACAAATAAGCATTGTCCTTAAACTGAAAAATGGACACCAAGTTTGAAAACCGACATTAAAGAGTCAAAACCATACAAGAACAATTTCAGGTCAATATTGGTTCCATGATTCTCAACTTGAATTTCCACCTAAGTCTAATGGTTTATTATGTAACCAGATTAAGTCAATAAATTGCAAAATTTGTCCCTCCCCCCAACCTAGCACTGACATGGCCTTAAGTTGTTGAACAACCTAGATAAGGATAGATACGCACTTCTTTCTTTATTCAACTATATTGTAGGGCGGGGACAGTGAAAAGTTGGATATTAAGTTCAGGGATGGGGGTCCACCGATGACTCCCAACCAATTAAGGTTTAGCATCGTCAAAAGGATCACTTAACCACAAACTCTACAGGCTTCACCCCGGACTCTGAATGACTTCGAAAATCAAGCACCTACAAATCGTTAGACTCCACCTATCCACCCATGTAACGAACACTAAATCGATGACTCCCAACCAATTAAGGCATAGGGCATCGGGTTTCAAAGGCTTTCGCCATACACCCCTCGGATCGTGCTCGGGTTTCAAGGCAAAGTGTCATGACTCAATTTTTCTTTTTCTTCTTGCTTTTTCTTTTCTTTTCCTTTTTGGAAGACTACATTGGTCTTCAAATATGGGTACATGAACCTATCCTAGGTTGCCAACATGCTCAAAGGCCGGCTTTGCGCGGAAAGGAGGTAAAACAAATTCACAAAATCATTGAAATAATCGAGTGCAGGAATTAGCATAAGGGAGAAATTTTCAAGTTGAAAGTATGCAGAATCTAATCGACCAAAACTAAATCAAGGCTGAATTTGTTCAACATAAAGGTGACAAACAGGGATTCTATTCTCCAACAAAAGGCAATTCAATCAGTTCAATTTGAAGTATCTAATAAATTCCAATTGAAGCAATTCAATTATTCATTACAATTAATCAGGCAATTGAAGAGAAAAACCATTACTTAAAACGGAGGCACAAAAAGGATATGCAAAAGTGTGTATATATACCGAATAGCTTTTGATATAGCCAAAGTGGCTAGTACATGCATACCAAAGCTAAACATACAAAAAGATCACTGCCTACTATGGCTAATACACGAATCCTAATCAAAATTAGTAGGCGCTGATAAAGCCGTAGTCTATACAAATCGATGTGCGCATCCTAACTAATCTCATCGCGCGATGGTGGTGGGTCTGTGACTGCTGCTGCTGCAGCCAACACATCCAATGATGTGGATGCTGTCGCCGTAGCTCCTTCTCGATCGTGAACACGAGGAAGGGCCTAAGGCGCCATGGGCCAAGCATGAGTGACACCGGGCCAACCTCCGATCCCGGGTCAGCCTGTAGCCGCTAGTGAGCAGATGGCATCCATCACACCCGCAATCTCTCTAGAACTGGCGTGAACATACCGTGAATGGTAAAATGGTCAGATTTCGCTCGGGAGACACCGCAGCCATGACGCAGGTATGGTGAGATGAAGGTGACATCCGAGGAGCCGACTCCTTCCTCGTATCCCGCTCGTGTGGCTGCGCGCAACTTCACCGTCTTCCCGCAGGAGTCCTCAGCCACCTGATCCGCATCTCCTGGTCCCGTCGGAGTGCGGAAAGATGCGTCATGGTCACCACCCGCTCCACCTACGGTAAACTGCAGGGCATCTAATCCTCCTCTCAATCCTCGGCTCCTCTAGGAATCCCATATGCTCGAGAACCTGGCATAGTAGTCTCGGCATCAGTAGTAGAATACTCTCTGCTCGTACTAGGCCCTTCCTATGGACCTTCTCCTCGAAATGCATCAAGGAGGTCATCACCACCGTAGGGACTAAACCAAAGATCCCTCCGAGATCCCAGAAAAGAGCCCCAAGATGGATCCCCTCCGCTGTACATACGTCAAGTAGCCGGAATAGATCGTCCGAATAAATGGTCAATCACAATATCCGAGGCAGGAGCCGCCTCCTCGGGTGCACCGGTCCAACTCAGCCCGCCGTTGATCGAATCCATCTCGCACAGCCTGGGTAGCTCCAATCTCTATAACCCTCGTGATTGGTCAAGCAGATACGCAGGCCCAAAGTCGCTGAAATATCGCGCTCTGAGTACTCGCGGGGCGAACATCAATAGAGAATCGAAGCTCACGACCATCCGGCCTCTCGAGATGTCATGTAATGATAACCGCAAAGACCACTGTGGGTACAATGCCGCTTCTGAGTCATGAAGGGCGTGAGTGAATAATCTCCGATCAATCTCATGGACTCCCCTAACCAACAGCCTCGCTGGACATCGTATAATGACTCTTGATGAGTCCCTCGAATGTAGTGCAAGATTCCCCTGAATGGGTGCCCTGACGACCAACGGCCCCCGATCCCGAGGCAAAGCGACACACAACCGAGGCGATGATGTCGCTCCAGAACCGCGGACTGTGATGGTCGCGGGCCGAGTGAAGATGATCTCCTGCTGGGGGTCCGACAAAAGGGCCCGCTTGGAGTGGGCCGGGCCCCTAACTCTCCTCCGAGGTACAGATGGGCTCCATGTCCCACTGTTGTCTCGATAACGACGAAATCCTAAGGCTCCCGTGCACGCCCTGATCGGTGATGGTACTGGAGCCGGGACCGGAGCTGGGGCCTCTCTCTCGAGTGTACTGAATCTCACCCGGGGCCGAATACGGGACCCACCTCAAGTACGAACCATACTAAAATCTAAATAATACTCTGAAAGAGGTCTCGACTCACTGAAAATGTAGCTGAGGCTCTGTATATCTGAATTGAGGCTCTCAGGAGGTGACTGAATCACTCGGAAACAAGCAAATGAACCAGGGCTCACTGGGTACCGCTCCCACCGGCTCTGGAGTAGCTAAATGAGGCTCAGTAAAGGACCAAATGCTGAGGCAGGGCACAAATAGCTGAACCACGGGCAAGGCAAAGATGGCTCAGCTCTGGCAAAGAACACCACCAGAAATGCCCGTGGCTCAAAGGCGTGACTGATGCCGGGCGAATATGGAGGCTCGGGCCAGGCCCGGTCAGGCTGAGGACCCGGGGCATTGTGCAAGGGCCAGGATGCGCAGGCATGCACCGGCTGCCTGGCCGTGTGGCGCGAACTCGCAAAGGGCGTACCGGCAGTTGACCACGGCGGCGGCAAAGGACCTAAAAGCCTGGGGGAAACGGCGGCGGCGGCAGTGGCTGGGACTCAGGGCTTCAGGCCAGTAGAGGCAGGAGAGGGAATGAAGTGTGAATGTTAAGCACCCTTTCCCTCCTCTTATAGAACTTCCAGGTACCAAGAGTCCACTCCGCTTGCCTTTCGCTATTTTAGCGAATTTGGCCCCACACCTTTCCTGAATTTCAAAATTTTTAAATTAATTAATAGTACTATACGAAATAATAATCATTATAAATAATTTAATAGATGAAACTATAATTAAAATTTAATACTCGGTACTATAATATACAAACTAAATTACCAGAAAGTGAAAACTGCTAAGTTATAAAAAATTTCGAACAATAACTGAAATTATCAAAATTAACTAACTTAAGACAGAAAGTAAAAATTGTGGAACTGCAATTCGGTTTTTGAAAACACCGAACCAGTTCAATCTCAAAATTACTCAAGGGGGGTAAAGGAGAATGATCTCCTCAACCCTTGCAGTAGCCTGGGTTAATTCCAATGTTTTGGGTGACCAATTGTTGAAGTGGTCCTTGCTGATGGCTTTGGACTTGATCAATTGGCTTGCAGTGGGTGGTGATGGCAAGACCAAAATCTTTTCATCTCCTTAGCTGATTATTCCTTGCTTTTCCTGGGCATTTTGTTTTCCTGCACACTGACCAATTGAAACAACTTCATCAGTTATATGATTTTCATTTTCTAACAAAACTCATGTTTGTTGTTCAAAATGAAATATGTTAACCCATGGTCAGTGTTACTAAAGGTAAGTTGCATGATTCATTCCGCAATTTATGATTGCATTTGTTGTGGCCAGAAATGGTCTTCCTAAGATGATCGGGTAAGATGATCGGGTTCACTGCACCGTTCGTTGTCAAGCACCACAAAATCTACTGGATAGTATAATTTGTCTATCTTCACTAAGACATCCTCAACTATCCCCTTTGGGATTTTCACTGATCTATCGGCCAATGATAGTGTGATGTTGGTAGGTCGGTTCACCTAAACCTAACTTCAGATACCGAATACGACATTAGATTCACACTGGCTCCTAAATCAAGCAATGACTTGTCTATGCAATTCCCACCAATATTGACTGAAATTGTGGGAGATCCAGGATCCTTGTATTTGACAGGGTATTTGCTTTGGATTATGGCACTGACTTGTTCAATGAGAAATGCCTTTTTCTCAATGCCTAATCCCTTCTTGATTGTGCAAAGATCTTTCAAAAATTTTGCATAAGCAGGGACTTGTTTGATTATGTCCAACAGAGGTATGTTAACCTTCACTTGCCTTAAGACCTCTAAAATGCCTGCTTGCTGAGATGCCTTCTTCTTGCCTCTAAGTGCTTGTGGAAATGGAGGTGGTATGTGGTATTTCATCAACTCTCCTTTAGGAGAATATGCTCAGACTGCAATTTTTCTCCCGCTGATTCAACAGGCTTCTTTGCATAGGCTGACTAACCTCTTTCCACTTCAGTAATTATAGCCTTAACCTCATCCATTCCCGAATTGTTGGATGACCCGACCTCATGAATTCCCTTAGGATTTGGAAGTGTTTGAGAGGGGAACCTCCCTCTTTCTTGTACCTCCAGCAACTTGTTGATTTTGGTGATTGAATACTGTAGGTTATCAATTTTCTGGTTTAGATTGCTCTCAAGCCCATCTATTCTCTTATTCAGTGTGCTTTCTACAGTATCAATCCTTTGTGCCAGTTGCACATTGATTCCTTTTTGTTCCTCAACAAAGTTGCCTACCACCTTACTCAAATTCAATATGGCTCGTCGCACCTGAGAAGATGGATGGTATCACAGGGTTGTGAGGGTGAACCAAACTGAGGTTTGGCCCCTAGGGGTACATAAGCAGGGGGGTTGGGTCTCCATGAGAGGTTAGGGTGATTCCTCCAATTGGAATTGTAGGTATTACCATATGGAGCATTGGGTTGTGGTGGCTTGTATTGACCTACAGTATTTGCACATTCTGACATCAAATCCTTCACTGTGGGGGCCATTGGATACTGTTCTTCTGGGTGGGTAGTGGATTGGAAATTGGTGCAGGGATTGGCCTGCAAGTAGTTTTCGGGCCACTCGCACTTCATCGAGCCTTTTTCCTTCAAGCTCCTCCAATTTTCCTAGCTAAGGTTGAAATCCTAGCTTTCATTTCCTATAACCTCGGCGGCAGAAGTAAATCCTCCCTATGGTTAGTCAAGGCCCTATTGTTTCCATTTCTAGGTTTATCTCCATCCCAACCCTTAGAAGTTTCCAGCCACGTGAATTTAAAATCCATGGCTTCGTCAGATGCTTACTCGTAAAGTCTCCTCCACACATGGTTTCCAAAAGGTGCCTCATGGCAGGAGACATACCACCATAGAAGTGGTTTACCAGCATCCATGTATCAAACCCATGATGTGGGCATGCACTTATGGTCTCCATAAACCTTTCCCAACACTGGTAAAACCTCTCACCATCCTTTGAGCTGGGTAAAGGTATAAATTTGTCTCAAATTGTTGGTCTTATGAGCACTCGAAGAACTTCTTCTTCAGAATTCCCGGGCCAGCAATTTCAGCCCAATTTCTTATGGTCTGAGACTCAGTAGTTTATACCTTATCTATCTCCAGGCATGAAATGCTTTAACTCAGGCAAACGATATTCCACATTCTTAGGGTAGGAACTCTTTTTAATATGAGGCAAAGAGCAGATTCATTTCATGTTCATGCGATAGGTAATATTCGGGTTATCACTCACATATCTTCAGCAGAGAATGATACGATGGCACAACTCAGAGGCGATGGGATCCTCGGTGGTCGAGCGCGTTAATTTATTAGTCCTGTGTCGACTCCATGTCTCAGGGTGGATCTGATGCACGCACCCACTGATCATCAGGCCAGGTGACTGATTCTATGCAAATATTCCTTCCGTCTCAAAGATCAAGATACACAATCGTTATTGGCAACCGAGACACAACAAAGAGCACAAACCAACTTGGTAAAAGGTTAAGGTTAGCTAACAAAATTAAACCGAATGAAAAGCAAAAAATGGGCGGCAACATCGCAAAGTGATGAAAACTGCGCCTCGCAATCGGGTTACAAAAAAGAGTTAAAATATTACCTTCACTTGTGATGTTGGGATCACAAGTACACTTCAACTTATCATTCGTGAGTTTGGAACCATCCCCGCAATCGCGCCATTTTGATTCGTGCTACGCAGGGCCGAGCTAAAATCAACAAATTTATATACACCTAAGTTCCTACTACTGCCGTAGCTTCGTTACTGCATAGCTGGTTCAGTGGCCGAACACGGGGATGGGTTTTCATCCTAAAAAATGATTTGCATAAGTGCACGAAGGTAAGGCTTTCTATTTGGACTTTTTGGATTTGTTTCAAAAAACAAGCAGGGTGTGAGTTTGAAAACTGATTAATTGTAAAAACTGAAAATGAAGTGTTGTGCCAACTTCGAAGATTTGTGTCACTAACTCGTGACTTAAAGGCAAACAAGTGTCCTCGGGTTTTATCCTCACGTTATGACAAGCAACCTATAGTCCAAGCCACAACCGGATCTATGTTTAACTAGCAATCCTCACCCTAAAATCAACTCCTATTTGAGTCAATACAGATAAAATGCATTTATGGCCCTTTTTCAGTTTGAAACCCTAACATTAAATATCATCTCAGAGGCTCGTAAAGACCATCTAATGAACCACAGTGCATCTAGCAATAAGTATGCACTGTATCCTGAAGCATGGTAAGTATTGGCCAAATTAATAACATTCAATGCTATTCAACCATATTTTGAGAAGATAAGGTCATAAACACAGTACCTATAGTTAATAATTAATAGAAGACAACTCCTTATGCCCCACTCACCAAGCTACCTTCCTTCCTCTTCAAAGGAGAGAGGCTTAGCCAAGCATCTCTTGAGTTGTCATCCTCAAGAGGGGTGTTTGGCAGCCGAGAAAATAAGAGAAAGAGGAAAAATAAAACCCTAACTAAACTACGAGACTTTATTTACAAAAATGAAAACTTATAAAAATTCTTCCTCCAATTGTCGCTACTTGCCTTCTGCCATAAAATGGGAGGCTTATATGGGCCAAATTCCCAAGAGGAGTGAAAATACCAAAAGCCTAACAATTTGGCTAATTTAAAGGACTAGAGAGTAATACACCAAATTTGAATTCGGCTGCATTAATTACAAAAACATGACAAGGGGCACTTGCAGTAAATAATCTTACTAGGCAACAAAATTCTCACATAATGGTACTCGCTTAGCTAGCTAGTACCCCGCTAGTTAGCGAAACTGACCAAGAGATAGCGAAAATAGAAAACTCGCTTAAACACTGGCAATTTCGCTTATTAGCCAAACTCCCCGCTAGCTTAGCCGAAATCTTTGTGAGTAGCTTAAACATGAAATTTCGCTAGAACAAGGCTCAGCGAAAACCCCTCGGTGTCTAGCGAAATTGGTACTGCTTAAGCAGCCAGTAGCTGCTTAAGATCAAATTCGCGAATCCTAGCGAAAAATTTTCGCAACTTTAGCGAAATTTCCCGGGTTATTGATCTTCACCATGGTTTCCTCGTCTTCAATCAGATTCAATTTTCTTCACTTTGCCTCTCATTTTTTCATTGATTCTCGTATGATTGATGGTCGATAATTGGGATCAATCTTCGTGGATTCATCATTTGACTCATATTGAACTCCCCAAAGTGCGCAAAAACCCGCAAACAATCAAAATACCCTCTAAATGGCATAAGTGCTACCAAGAAGACTCGAACACTTCAATTGGCATAAATGACATGATTAGCGCGCAAAAAGCACTCAAAACCTATCTAATATAGGGTTCAAAATAGCACTTTTTGGGTACTAATCACTAGCCTAGAGAAATTTTTGTGAGATAGCGAAACTGGAAAATTTCGCTAGGCACAGTAAATTTCGCTAGCTAGCGAAATTTCGCTAGCCTAGCAAAATTCTTACATACGAAATTCGTCAGATTATGCCACCTTTCGCTATGATCGCGGGCGTAATCCCAAATAAATTTTCGCAATCATAGCGAAAAACTCCCCGCTTGCCTCGCTTTGCCACGTATCCCCGCATTCTTCACATTTCTTCATTTTTGATAGTTGAAAACACCGTGAATCCTCAAAGATTCTAGCACATATCTTGACATCAAACTTGAACTAAATGTAATGAGGCTCCTAAAACCCGCAATATTACCAAAACAAACTCGAAATGGCATTAGTGGTACTAAGTGACCTACACACATCAATTGGCTTAATTGGATATGATTAGTGCACAAAAAAGCACCCAAAACCTATCTTGAATAGGGTTCAAAATAGCACTTTTCGGGCACTAATCACACCCCCCAACCGACACGTTGCTAGTCCCTTAGCAATGCTAAAACAACAAGGATATGCATGCAGTGCTTTTACAAAAAGTGCAGAAAGTGTATGGTTCAAAAAGTGTATGTACAGATAGGCATTACCTTTAAAATGAACAATTTACACCATGTTCGAAAACCGACACGAGAGAACAAAAACCATATAAGAACAAGTTTTAGGTCAACATTGGATCCAAGGGGATCAACCTGAACTTCCACCAAAATCTAATTGTTCCTAATGTAACCAGATTGAGCCAATAAATTGCAAAGCTATTCCCTCCCCCCAACCTAGCTATCGCTGATGGCCTTAAACCGCCGACCAACTTAACAGACTAGCTACACTCCTATTTCTTCTATTCGAATTAAATTGTAGGCAGCAAATGCCAAAACCTCCGACTTCACCAAAGTCCGTAACGCAGGGGGTCCACCGCGACTTAACCACTCATAATAGTACCAAGCCAAAAGGATCAATCGACCACAAACTCGCAGTTTCACCCAAGACTCCGAATGACTTTGAGAATTAAGCACCTACAACTCGCTAAACTCTACCCATCCACCCGTGTAACAAACACTAAGTCGATAACTCCCAACCAACTAAGGCTTAGGGCATCGGGCTTTAAAGGCTTTCGCCATATATCCCTCGGACCGTGTTTGGGTTTCAAGGCAAAGCGTCATGGCTTTTATTTCTCTTTTTCTTCTTTTCTTTTTCTTTTCTTCCTTTCGGGAGTTGACTACATTGGCCTTCATACATGGGTAACACAAACCTATTATGGGTTATCAACAAATCTAAGGCCAGCTTTGCAAGGTGAAAAGAGGTATATAATTTCACAACCTATTGGTACTATCTGGTGTGCAGTGTGTGAATTAGCTAAAGGGGGAATGTTCAAGGTCATGTGATGTCAAAACTTCCAATCGACCAAAACTAAACCATGCATGGACTTGTTCTATCAATACGATAACAAACAGGGTTTCAATTTTTCAATTGTACAAGAGGTAGATACACAAAATGAAGATAATAAAAGTGATTTGCAAAAGTGTAGTAAACTCGGTAGCGAATGTTGTAAAGCTTTTGATATAACCAAAATGGCTAATACATGCTTAATATAGCTAAACATACAAAAGTATCACTGCCTACTATCGGCTAATACATGAATCCTATACAAAATTAGTAGGCAGTTGATAAAGCTGAAAACTGTACGAAAACATAATAGAAGACACTCCTAACTCTAACTTTTCCTCCCAGTCAAAGTATAGACATGTAATAGGGATAGGAAAGCAGAGACAGGAGTGTGACCACCTCACTCTCGTGGTGGTGGTGGATCCGAAGCTGCTGCTGCTGTGGCCAGCATGTCTAAGGAGGCTGCTGCTGCTGCTGTGGGCTCATCTCGATGGGCAGGAACATGCGGGAGACCGAGGTGACTCATGATCTGCAGGAGCATGGTATGACAATGCTCTAAAGTGGTCTCGGCTCGAGTCAATCTCTGGTCCATCGATGCCTGTGTAGTGGCCAATGAACAGACAACATCCAAAACACCTGCTAGCTCCCTCGAACTGACATGAACGTACTCCGGAGAATGCTGCTCTGTATATGATGGGCCGGGAGTGTCGGCCAGGGCCGTACAAAGGAGGTGGAGGAGATAACCGCACCGGGCTCCTCGCCACCTCTACCTCCACCTCGGGAACAGGATCATCTCTCCTCTGGGAGTCCTCTGCCTCCTCATCCGGTACCTCCTCCTGGTCCTGCTGCTGGAGGAGAAAAGAAATCGGCATCACCATGGCTCGCTCCATAATCAGGACCTGAGGGCATCTGATCCTCCTCTCGATCCAAGGCTCCTCCGGAAATCCCAAATGCTCCAGAACCTGGCTCAATAGTCTCGCATCAACAAAGGTAGACTCTCCGAGCCCGCCCTTGGGCGGACTCATTCTTCGAAATGCAGCAAGGCGGTCAGTGACCAACCGGGAGGGACCGAACCGTATCCTCCGAGATCCCAGGTGACAGAGCCTCGAGGATGGCCCCACGCTAGACGTAGCGGTCAGAACAGAGGCCGGTCCGGAGGTGATCAATGAGAAGCATCTCGAGGCGGAGCTGCCGCCCGGTTATACTGGCCTGTCCGTAGTGTCTCGGAAGCGACAATGACCATCCCTCTCGGTGGCTCCGCTTAAGGCCAATCCCGATAACCTTCCGGGGACCGTCCGCTTCCGTGGCGCTCAACTCAAACGGAATGTCCGGTCGCTTCGGAGTACTCCGGTCGCATCATCACACCGTAATCGAGCTCCAGCTGGAACTCGGCGCCCCCGTGGAAGTCAAGGAGTGGTAGAACCTAAGCACCACCCGGATAGCAGGAATCACACGCATGAACGACAAGCAGGAGTAACGCGTGAATCACCAGACACGGAGTCCCCAGTCCAGAGTCACTGGGTCAGCACCAGCACACACATGACTCGCATGAAAATCTCCGCGCCAGAATCGACGTTCCTGTGACGGTCCCAAGAAATAGGGCTCGGCCCGATCTTCAAGCAGGCTAGAACGGGCTATGAGCTCTCCGCCGATTGGGATCGCATGGCCGAGGCCCCGATGACGATGACTCCCCCGGTCCTGATGTACGGGCCCGCTTGGAGGGCCGGGCTCGCTTGGAGGGTCGGGGTCTCTTGACTGCCTCAGGCACCGGGAAGGGGCCCGAGGTCCCATTCTTGGTCCTGATATCCCAACCCCGAGGCTCCTCAGTGACCCGATTAGGGACCGCAGCTGGCCGGTAGGCCTGCTCCTCCCGCCTAGAGTGCCGAATCGACTATGGCCTCGTGCAGGACTCCATTCTCCTGCACGCACTATCCGTAGTCGAAATGATACGGGGCAGGCGTGGCTCACGCGGGCCGGGAGAAGCAAAGACGTGGTGAACACACAGCCGGATCAAGGCCTCGGCCAACCACGACGACAGATCGCGCAGGCTATGGGGCCTCAACGCTTGCTGAACCGTGGAGGGCTCGCTTACACGTACGCAGGTCGGTGCAGGCGGGCCGACGACCGGTACTAAAGGAATACCGCAATGGAGATCGGCGCCAGACCGTGGCCCTGGCTATGGTAGGTGAACGGGAAAGCACTCGACAAGGCAAGCCGAAGCTAGGCTTGGACTGCAGTGCTGGTGCGCCAAGGGCGAAAGCAGGCGCCGGGCTGGTGGCGGCAAAGGTGAACGCACCGTGGCCTGTGGTTTGCTATCGGTGCTCAGGGAGGCCTACTGACAAGTGATCGAACATGAGCTCCCACCCCCCTTACCTTCTATAAGGCTGCGAGACAAATTCGGTGTCACATGTTTGCATTTTCGCTACAATAGCTTAAACCACTCCTACTTGCAAAAATTAATTTTCATTTAAGCATTCACATATAAATAATAATAAATAATAAAAAAATAAAAAATAAAAATTATTATTTTAAAATATATCTAAAAATTAAATAAAATTACTTAAAAAGGGAAAGTTACTAAAAATAGTAACTATTAAAATTCACCAACTTTAAAAAAAAAGCAAAAAAAACTTGAGCTGTAATTTGGCTTCATTTGACACCAAACCAGCCTAATTTTACTAATCTCATTTATAGCCAAGGAGGAGGAGTTTTAACCCCGGCAAAGGGCTGCAAAGCATTGCCTTGATGCTTGTTTCCTCTTTGTTGATTTTCTTCTTCTCACTGGGTGATTTTGGGCTGACCAATTGCTCTGCAGTGGTGACTGATGCAGAACACTTCCAAACAACTGCTTCATTATCTTTATCAAATTCTTGCAATTTATGAATATTTGGTTTCTCTGCATTTTGGTCAACTGAGCATACTTCATCAATCCCTTGATTTTCATTTTCCACCAGCTTGTGCCTGCTACTCAAGGGAAAAATATTTAGCTCCAATGTCATATTGCCAAATGTGAGTTGCATTACCCCATTTCGGCAATTGACATTGTATTGAAGTGGCCAAAATGGTCTCTCCCAGGATGCTAACTGGCACATGATTGCTTCTACTTATATTGGCTCAGATTACACTGTAAAGTCTACTAGGTAGTAGAATTATCTTACCTCTCACCAACACATCCCCTCAACTATTCCTTAGTGGATCTTCACCGACCGACGCCAATGATAAAGTGATCGTAGGTTTAAGCTTTCCCAAACCTAACTCGCTATACTGAGTATGGCGTAGGTTTGCACCGCCCCTAAATCCAAGCAGTTGCTTTGTCTATGGGAAGTCCCTCCAATGCTGACTGAAATTGTGGGAGATCTCGGATCCTTGTATTTAACTGGTTTCTTACTTTGGATTATGGCACTGACTTGCTCGGTTAGGAAGGCTTTCTTCTCAATGCCCAATCCCTTTTTAATTGTACAAAGATCTTTCAAAAACTTTGCATAGGCAGGGACTTGTTTGATGATGTCCAAAAGGGGTATGTTGACCTTCAATTGCCTTATGACTTCTAGGATGCCTGCCTGCTGGGATGCCTTCTTCTTGCTTCTGCCACTGGGAAATGTGAGGTGGCACGCAGTGCTTCATCGAAGTCCTCATTGATGATTACCCTCCTCGTGTCTCAGCCTTCCTTTCCTTTCATGTTTCTTCTCGCTGAAATTCTCAATCGGGTTGCTCTATTTCCTCTTCCACCCTCAGGGTGATTATAGCCTTCACTTCATCCATCCTAATTGTCGGATGAACCCACCTCATTATTCTTGGATTTTATAAATGCTCGGGGAAGGGAACCTTCCTCTCTCCTGTACCTCCAGAAATTTGTTAATCTTTCTGATTGAATACTGCATGTTGTCTATTTTCTGATTAAGATTGCTCTCAAGCCCATCTATTCTTTTGTTTAATGTACTTTCTACAGTATCTATCCTTTGTGCCAATTGTAAATTTATCCCTTTTTGCTCCTCCACAAAATTGCCTACCACCTTGCTCAAGTTCAAGATGGCTTGTTCCACAGGAGAAGAGGATGGTGGTGGTTGTGGTTGAGATGAGGAACCAAACTGTGGTTTGGCACCAAAGCACATAAAAGGGTGAGGATCAGGTTTCCGTGAGAGGTTGTGGTGATTCCCTCCAATTAGAATCAGTATTACACATGGGCATTGGGTTGTGGCTTATATTGACTCACAACATTTGCATATTCCGACATCAAATCCTTCAACAGGCCATTGGATAATGTTCTTCTAGTGGGCAAAGTGGAATTGGGAAATTGCATGGATTTATTTCGTAAGTAGATTTCAACATCGTCGCACTTCATGGTTTCATTTCCTCTAAATTTTCTCCCACCTTCTCGGTTAGGGCTGATATATTTCTCATTTCCATGTCCCCGAAAAGTGCATAAATTCCCTAGGTGGGTCGAGGGTCTCATTTTTCCATCTCTCTCTGGGGTTCGCTCATCCCAACCCTTGGAAGTTTC